>CM035804.1:4768721-4946221 GCA_020466265.1 Siphamia tubifer | reverse complement strand
AATAAGAGTAGTTTATTTGTTGTCTTATCCATCTTCTATAGTAATTACACTTAGAAATGTAAGGTTGTTTATTTCTAACTTTTATTTAGGCAGGGAAAAGCTCATTGAGATTAAAAATGTATTTTCCAGAGACAGCAGCAGCCATACACAATATATAGGAATACAGTAAAAGTCCATACTAAAAAGACAAACTGACTAAAGACAATACCATTATTTTAAAAAGGTACTAAAAGTACAAGAACAATATATGTTAACATTAATTCAGTTGAAAAAAAATCTGCATACACATTTGTCACCTTCCCATTGATTTAATGGGAAAAACACGAACAAAGTGAAAGAATAAGAAGGATTTTAACAATATTCTACTTGTGTTGACCATTTCTACATGTTCATTGTAACTTATACACCTCAGTGGGTCAAATACAAATACACAAAACATTTAATGTCAGGCAGAATTTTGATAAGTGTTAAAACGTGCTCTTAAAAACATCAAATTATGAAAATACTAACAAAGATGAAGAACCTGAAATAAGTTGTTATTGTGTTACTGCAAAAAATTGTAAATGTCAAAATCTTAATCATTTAATAACTGTCCTGTAACAAAAAAATTTAAAAAACCTGAACAAATGTGAACAAGGTATAATGTCTAAAGAAAATTAGACACAATTTTTCTGCTTCTGTTACTAATAGTTTCGTGTCTTTGTAGAACTGATCCATAACTAGAAATTTAAAATTGATCCATAACTAGAAACAATTTTGCTAAAGGTCAAAGTCGCATTTAGCAGAAAGGTCAAATAGGGCACAAAATAGGGGCGAGATTAGGCATTCTCTGAATACTTGTGTTTCCACTGGTATTATGTACAGGAGCAGACGTCATTCCTTCTGGAGAACATGTCTTCATCATTGATGGCCATTCATTCAGACTCTCACAAACACAGCATCCTCAGTAAGTTTGACAAACTCCGGAAGCAGGACCTGCTGTGTGACATCACTCTAGTGGTGGAGGACATCCACTTCAAGGCCCACAAAGCTTTGCTGGCAGCGAGCAGCGACTACTTCTCTGTTATCTTCACAGCACAGAACCAGGTGAGCCAGTCTTTGTACAGACTGGACGACACGGCGGCGGAGATGTTCGCGGCGGTGCTGGAGTTCATCTACAGCGCTCAGGTGTGCGTCCAGGAGAGCGCCAAAGAGCAGCTGCTGGCCATGGCTCATCGCATGGAGGTGAAAGACCTGGTCAAGGTGCTGACGGAGCTCAGCAGCGCACGCTCCGCAGCGGGCGTTGGTGAACATCAGGTCAAGACGGACTTGAATGAAGTCCCTAACAAACGTAAACGAGGACGGCCAAAGAAGAATCTGGAAGCTTTGGCGGCAGAGAAGAGTAAAAGCACAGAGGAGGAGGATCGAGCAAGTCCGTCTAAAGAAGACGCAGACGAGAAGACAGAAGTGAGTCGACAGAGCAAACGCAACATCAGGCCGCCTCTGAAATATAAGAGCTACAGGGTGGGAAAAGACACCAGTGAAAGGCAGGAGGCGGGGAAGAGGGGCAGGAAACGGAAATACCCCGACACCGAGGCACGATGTCAAGACTGTGGCAAAGTCTTCAAGAACCACCAGTTCCTAAAAATTCATCAGAGAACTCATACAGGTACGTTAAGTACTGATGAACTCACACAGGTACGTCAGGTACTGATGAATTACTACTACTAATGTACTGTGAATAAACTCATTAACATTTGAACAAAGGTTTATTTGTTTGTTTTATTTGCACATATAAACGGTATACAGAAGGTTAAAAAATTATATATATATATATATATATATATATATATATATATATATATATAAATGGAATATAGAACATAAATGACCTATACATAATAAATGTGGTGGAGGCTGGAAAAAAGCCATAAGGCTTGTTCTAGTCTACTTCCATTATAATTAATGATAATAATAGTAACAAATAAAGAGAAATATAATGTATTTATATGATAAGGATGAAAACTTATACAATAATAATACAATGAGGTAAAGGTACTTGAAACTTAAATATGAAAACTTAACCTAATTTTAAAAGTGTAAACGTTAACTTAACCTAATATAATAAGTCAAGTGAGGATGGAATTGGTGAGAATTATTGTGAAGTTTGACAGACTCCTTTGTTTCACTTAATGCGCCTTATACTCCAATATGCAGTGGGCCTGATATGTGGAAAATACTGTACTTTTTATTTCTTCTGCAGCTGCTCATATACCTGTGGACAGAAACAAATAGGATCCACAGATTTTATTAATATGTAAAAAAATAAATAAATAAATGAAGGCAGCTTCATACTGCAAAAACACTAATACATATTAATATATATATATATATATATATATATATATATATATATATGGCTACTGGAACAAGACATTCATGGAGCAGGGCAGAGAACATGGTACTGATGGAGTGTTACTATGGGAGTAACCCCAGTGAGAGAGGGTACATGCAGAGGATGTGGGAGCAGTAGTGATCGGAGCATTAGGGGCAGTGACCCCCAAGCTGGGAGAATGGCTCCAGCAGATACCAGGAACAACATCAGAGATCTCTGTACAAAAGACCGCATTGCTAGGAACAGCTAAGATCCTGCGCAGAACCCTCAGGCTCCCAGGCCTCTGGTAGAGGACCCGAGCCTGAAGGAGACACCGCCCACGTGGGGCGAGAGGAACATTTTTTTTTTTTTTATATATATATATATATAATTTGACTCTGATGTTTGTGTTCCTCCAGGAGAGAAGCCCTTCAGTTGCTCTGTGTGTGGGAAGAGTTTTACCCAGAAGCACTCTCTGCTCATTCATCAGCGCGTGCACACCGGAGAGAGACCTTTCGTTTGTCCCGTCTGCTCCAAAGCCCTGACCACCAAGACCACTCTGCACGAGCACATGAGACTCCACGAAGGTACAACATTCCTCTACAACCTGACCCTGACGACTAGAGATGCACGGTTGAACTGCGCGGGCGGTGCGGATCAACCGCGGATCGAGTGGATGACGTGACGAAAATTCATATTTTAATCAAATTTGGGTAGGTTGCAGTCGAAGCACTCAAATAAAAAAAATAAACATTTTGCATAATAATTCCAAAGGTAAACAAAAGAATGAAAACGACAGTAAAATAGTTTTCATTCAGACAATAGCCTGTTGATCTTGTTGGTGGCTGGCTGTTCATTAATGTTGACACATTAATGAACATTTCTGTAAACGTGTCAGTATTAGTATAGCAAAGCTATTTTTCAACTGCTGTCCCAGGGCCAGATATAATATGCCAGCATCCATAAAATAATTTTTTTTAAAAGATAAGATTTTACCTATTCACGGTCACGTTGTGCGGTGGGTGGAGATAATTTTGGTATCACTGTGAATTTCAACAAAGGCTCCAAGATATAGACTAGTACTGAACTACACTGTTTGAAAAAGATGATAGGCATAGTCCTAACAGCCGAAGCGTCTTCATTAAGGGGCTATGGTCGGGTGGGGGGGGGGTGCTCCTGCTTGCTCGTTGGGTCCAAGCTGGTGCAATGGCTCTTGGCGGGACGTGGGGGCTGGATTAGCCATTCTGGTGGGCGCTGTGGCTGGTGGCGTGCGGTAGCTCTGTCCTGGTGGGTTGTCAGGGCGCATTGTGGGGAGGCGGGGGCCATGGGTGTACTGCCCTCACCTGGGGCAGGGGGCCTCCCTGTTGGCGTTGCCGGGCCCCAATGCACTGTCCATTTTTACCCACTGTCCATCCCACCTCACAGGTGTGCCACATCAAGATGCTGATCTGACATCATGATTAGTGCACAGGTGTGCCTTAGACTGTCCACAATAAAAGGCCACTCTGAAATGTGCAGTTTTGTCTCACAGCAAAATGCCACAGATGTCACAAACATTGAGGGAGCGTGCAATTGGCATGCTGACAGCAGGAATGTCAACCAGATCTGTTGCTCGTGCATTGAATGTTCATTTCTCCACCATAAGCCGTCTCCAAAGGCGTTTCAGGAAATATGGCACCTGTGAGGTGGGATGGATTATCTCAGCAAAGCACGAGTGCTCACTATCACACATTTAGACAGATTTGTGAACAATGTTTGAGAGAAATGGTAATATTGTGTATCTGGAATGAATTTTAGATCTTTAAGTCCATCTCGTGAAAAATGGGAGCAAAAACAAAAGTGTTGTGTTTATATTTTTGTTGAGTGTAGTTTACATCAAAATGACGCCATTCAGATAGACATTGGCTCAAAACGGCAAAATCTAAATTTCTCAAAGTCCGTTGGCATGGAGGTGATTAGGGGAAAAACCCCCCACTATTTTTAGACTGCTTATAAAGTTCTGGACAAAATCACACATGCGTGGTGGGACACTCGCCTTTAGGGACCCTCTACTTACTGAGGTCTTCATGTCTTCTGATAGTGTGTCCAGAGTTACTGATCTCAAGCCATGTACCTTTGTATTCATAAGACGTCTTTAGCAGGAAGCCCAAAATAGTCGATTGCTGAGCTAAGCATAATTTATACCCTCCATTAATTACAGAAACAGAAGCTTTCATCCTGTTCCGGAGGTAGTTTCACCCGTCAGTTTGTCAGGTGGTCAAGAGTTTAGCAAGAAAGTGAGCTCCGGGAGAAACGGAGCAATACCACAGAAAATTGGGGAGGGCAGTAGAGAGGCCAAAGTGTAAAATTTCTGAATTCCACCCATGAAGAAGGTTCCCGCTAGGACTTTAAAAAAGGTGATGGAGGATAGAATTTGTTGGATGAAGGGCATTACCTGGGCAAGGGGACGGTCGAAGGTATCAGCAGTTATCCTGAAATACTGAAAATGTTTCTCCTCATCCATCTGACTCATAGGTAGAACCAATGACACCAGTTCACCATCAACTCTCCTCCTTGTATTAAGTGGGTGCACACTCCACCGTCTTGTGCTCCTATTTCTGGTCTGTTTTTTATCCCTCCACAGTAAATACATCAAAGTCACCACTACAATAAACATCATGTTTCTTGAACCCTCAGCAATGCGACTCGTTACCGCCCCCTAGATGATTTCAAATGCAACTTCCATGATACAGACAGAGGCATAAATAGCAGCGCCGGGAGCAAGATCAGGAACAGAAAGACGAATTTGGTCCGGTTCCGGAGGTAAAAATTAGGCTTTAGATGCTCTGTAAATTCACGTATTCATTGCATTCTTTTTTGAAAATGACATGTTAGTCCAGTATTTCATTAGAAATTGAAATGAAGCTGTAACAGCAAAGCTTTGCCTACTATATTTAAAAAAAACCCAATGCAACAGAAATTGTGATTTTCCAGAGTGTCTAACTCTGCAATGAACTATTAAGGACTTCCTGCTAAGACGTCTTATGAATACGGAGAGGTACATGTCTGTAGATCAGTAACTGTGGACACACTATCTGAGGACATGAAGACCTCAGGACACTTGGGTTTGCCTTTAGGGACCCTCTACTTACTACCATGGAAGTGTGATGTTGTTTACAACTAAAAAAGAGCATTTCCTGTCAGAAAAAAGACATGCCCTAATCACTTCCATGCTAACACAGTTTGGCCCAAAATGGCAAAATTTAAATTTGTCAGTGTTAATCCAAATGGTGTGATTTTGATGTCAACACTATGTATGTACTCCCAATCATCTAAAAATGAGCTAATCTTATTTTTACTCCAGATAATCCCTTTAATGTGGATTTTGTCAATGCTGGAAAAACACATTTCCATTGCACAGACATCAGCTGAGTGTGAGCTTTGTGTCTTCAATCTGGTTAATTTTGGCTGTTGTGTAAATAATGTCTCTGTAGGAAAGAAAGAATTCAGTTGTGATAAATGTGGGAAGACCTTCAATCAAAAACGACAACTTAGAAGTCATGCCAGAATTCATACGGGTGAGAATCAATAATGACCTGAAGTGTTGTGAAAGTGTTGACTCAGACAGTTGACTAACATGTTCCTTATTATTATTCATTGTCATTGAATTCAAGACAAATGCTTTCCGGAATGTGCTCAGTGTCATCACAAGTTCAGAGATGCAGCCCAGCTCAAGAAGCACCTGAGGACTCACACAGGTCAAAGCACTCACATTCACAAATCAACACTAATATTGTTACTGTCACTGACGTCTGCTATGACTTTACAGGTGAGAAACCTTTTACCTGTGAAATCTGTGGCAAGTGCTTCACAGCCAAGACCACGCTGCAGACACACATCAGAATCCACAGGTAAGATATCACACCTGATGATTTCACAAACAACGTCATGTTAACTTCAAAATAAACAGGGTTGCTGCAGGGTTGTAAAAGGTAGTGAAGGGTAGTAAACAAAGTTAGACCAAATTAAGGCTTGTAAAAAGTATTAAAAAGTAATAAACATCATCTGACCAGGTAGTAATTTTTTGACCTCCATAATGTGTCTAAAATACATTTTGTAATTTGTGTAATGCAAGCCTATCTCCTTGAATTAATAAACTAGCATGAATTTGTTTTTATGTTCCAAGTAGGACCTGAATTACCTCACTTGTACCTTGTGCGTGTTCAGCCAATCAGGGTCGTGTTTCTCATAACCACAGTTGTTAGCCAGTTAGCAACATGGGTGGTTATCAATGAGAAATTGCATTGTAAACAACAAACTAGCTAACGTAGCTAGCAGCCTTGGTTTTGAGAAACCCTGAGTAGGTGACTGGCTGCCTTGCTGCCAAATCTGTGCTAGTTTATGACGTTATTTCAGATGTAGGCAAATGACTCTGGCTGGAGGAAGCTTCGTTCAAAGAGTGGCTTAGGCCTGTAGTTGGCAACAGCCGAGAGGATTATTGTAACGTATGTAAGAAAGCTATAAATGTTACGTGGATGGGGCTGAAGGCGGTGAAATCACACATGGAATCGAATAGCCATCAAACAAGGATGCAGGGACGAAACGTGCAGCTACCGATGTGTCTGTTTTGTGTTGGGACCAGTGCTGGGTAAGTTACTTTGAAATAGTAATCAATTACAAATACTAGTTACTTCCCCAAAAAAGTATTTGTGTTACTATCTGCATTACTCCACTAACAAAGTGAATAGTTACCAGGAAAAGTATTATTGCGTTACTTTCTTTGTTTTTGCTTAAAAATGTCAAAGAAACTAAACAGTTGAACAGAACAGGTAAACAGGGTAACCATCCTTGTTCTGTGATGTTACTGTGGATTGATTTAAGACGCTTCCTTAATTAATCTGTGCTACGCCTTATTTGCTCAAAACAAAAACTCAACACAAAGCTAGAACTTCTATAGCAGCTGGACTGGGACAGTAAGTTTCCACCATGAAATCCAGAAGTGCTGTGGATGAGTTGTGTTTTCCACATGACAGGTGGACGACGGCAAAAGGAGTTTATGCAGAACAGCAGACTGGTGGTAATCGTTAAAGTTTTTTACACCATATTTAGCAGCAGAATTTACTGGAATATCAAATATTTTCTCTGTGTGACGATTTAAAATGAGCTTTTAACATAATATCGCTCGACCTCGTTTTAAAAAGTGACTGAAGCACCGCAGTGTGTGTGTGTGTGAGTCGACAAAACAAGTTCTTTCCTCAGTGACCGACTTCAATGATGCTCAGCAATCGGTCAAGATTTTCTAATGCATTTCGTTATCCCTTGTCCACGTCCAAGTCTTGTGATTTCCTCTTCTGCTGCTGCTTTGTTTTGGTGTTTTTTGTTAGTGATGTTACCATAACAACTGGCGCGATATAATGACGTCATTGACACATGTCTGAGAGGACAGGGCTAACTTATGCCTCCCCCCATTTGTTTCCAATTTATTTTTTATTGAGATACTGTTTTTACAGTATAAGTGTATTTTATTATGACGTTTCTTCCAATTTAATTACCCTGATTTGCTGAGTTTGCTGCTACAGTTTAACGCCATGTTGGTAGTAAAAAATATTGTGGAGGGAGTGAAAAGGGTAGTAAAAAGGTAGTAAATTCAACTAAAGTATCTCTGTATAAACCCTGATAAAGTTTATGTCCCCAACAGTTGACCTGAGGGTCTGCGGTCCACGGCCAGTCTTCAAGGTTTTAAAAATAAACTGAAAACCAACATTTTTAGCTGAGTGTTTAATTAAATTCTTACTTTTAACAGCATTGTATTCTGCTGGTTTTATGTATTCATCTTTATTAATTTAGCTATTTTATTACCTCAGACAAGGAGGTTATGTTTTTGCTCGTGTGTGTTTGTTAGTTGGTTTGTGTACGATAGGGAATTAATGACTTCAGTTTTTTTCAAGTTGACTTATCCGTCAATAAAGTCTAAGTCGAGTCGACTTGTTGTGATGACGTCATCACATTGTCAACGGAGAAACAACAGAGATACACGGCAAAAAAAACCAAAAAAACATGGTCTGTCCAGCAATGAGCAAATTGTATTAAACTTCACTGCAATGTAACAATGTCCACTGACAAGACACAAGCATCAACATTTTAACCCTAACAAAACAAAGACTAACGTTAGCAAAGAGTTTTTTGTTAAATTTAACTGAACAACATCAGTAGGTGAACATATGTCTGCATTTTGTCTGGACCCACGGCTCTAAAACTGGACTGTCCACACGTCTGACACACTCACTTTTTATATTAAGTGTAAAAAGTTTAAGGCAGCGGTCGACGAGATGAACCCCACACTCTCCACATCATGTTTGGGGGAAAAAAGAGGGTGTTGTCTTAATGCGGGTGTCTGCAGTGCTTATCACACAGGTTAGCTACAGGTATGCTGCTCATATCACTCAGGTTAACAGATACCTCTTCAGATGGCCGCGCCATTTTTTTTTTTCATCTAAAATGAAGTATTTCCACACATGGCTCAGTTGGTAGATTGGATCGTCCAATGATCGAAGGGTTGGTGGTTCACGTCCCGGCTCTGGCTGTCCACATGTCGAAGTGTCCTTGGGCAAGACACTGAACCCTGACTTAATCTCCCAGTATGACTGACAGACAGTGTTGCCAACTCCCAAACAACGTAAGGAGCTAGGGGCACTTCCAAAATGCACTAGAATGCACTAGAGTATATATATATGTATGCACTCTAGTGCAAGTAAGAGTGTGTGTGTGTACACACACTCTTACTTGACCACACTTTGTCTGACCCCTCCCCTGAGACCTCTTTGCCATGGAAGACCCTACCAGGAGTACTATAGGCTAGCCTGCTGGAATATAGGATTGCAGGCTAGCCTATAATACTCCAGACAACACAACTCTTGGGTTCATTGGGGCACACAGACCTCTCCACCACATTAAGGTGATGGTCCTAGGAGAGGATTTTTTTTGTTTGTTTTGTGTGTTCTAAGTGGCATTGACAATGAAGGGAGAATTTAACTGTTTGTCTCAACGATAGAGAGAGAGAGAGATGAGAAGTGCCCCTCACTTCACAATCGCATGGGGGCTGCTTGGCGAGTGCTTCCTGAGTAGAATCATTGCGATATTGTGGGGACAGAAACGGCCTGGGTCACAGGCGCGCGATTTGTTCCTATTGTCAATAGAAGTCTATGCAGAAGAGCTGCCTTTGAACTGGCCCCATAATGTGAACGGGATGACGGGATCATTGTCGTAACTCTGTCTATACTCGAATGGTGTGCACATCGGTGCGCCATGCCTCCCGTGCACAGTCTTGTCAGCCAGGCAAGCAAATGGAGAAGAGGAAAAAGTATGAAAAACGAGGGTTTTATCTCTAGCGCCTGTCAATAAATTTCGCCCCAACTCACCAGCAAAAAAGCACTAGATTTTGTGCCATGCGCTTTTCACAAATTTGGGCCCTAGGGGGGTCTGAAAAAGCGTTAAATATAGCGACAAATACGCCAAGTTGGCAACAGTGCTGACAGAACCTTAGAAACCTACTGGTGTCTGAGTGTGTGTGTGAATGTGAGGCTAAAGTAAAGCGCTTTAAGCACCATGGAGGTGAAAAAGATCTATAGAACATTTACAGAGGGATTTGAAAGACAACCTTTTAGCCCGCCTGCCCTGACTATGAAGCACCACTAGACCCAAACATGTTCAAGGTTACTTTATTAGTCTCCCTAGGGAGAAATTTGGTTCAGAGTATAGGGGATTCCCATTTGTCATCACGTCACAGAGCGCCTCCATTTTGACGGTGCTAATGCTAACTATTGAACCGGCAGTAACATTAGTCTCCTCCGGAAACGCTGAGAAACCAAAAATGTCTGGTCGTTGTTGTACAGTCGGATGGAATCAAAAACGCGACCCTTCTAAGGGCCATATCATATCCAAAAAAAAGAGAGAAACAAGTGGTTGTCTGTAATTAAGAGACAAAACGCTGATGGCAACAACAAACCAAACAAAACTAAAGCTGAACTAAGATTTGACTAAACACAGTTACATCAGAACTGATCTAAGAATAATTTACAACTACCGTATTTTCTGGAATATAAGCCACTACTTTCTTCATGTTTTGAACCATGAGGTTTATACAAAGGTGCTGCTATTCTGTGGATTTTTCTTCCACCGCTAGGGGCGCTCAAACCAGCATTAGAATCAAAACTATGAAGAAAAGTCAATGTTAAGAAGAATACCTTCTTTTTCTTTAGCAGATAGAACACGGGTGACAAATTAGCAAGGGATAATGCATGGCACACGAGTTACTATCAGAAAAATATTCCCCGACAGGGCGGAACAACACACTTACTACGGACCTGGAGATTCTGTACGAGAGGAGGACGGCAATTTCCCCTGATTTCCTGACTACGATCAGGATAACATCAGGATAGGTTAACATCGGATAAGCTAGCAGTTACAACAAAGCAAATATTTACTTTAAAAGTGGCCGAACTTCCTGCGGAGTGATATGGTACAGTGAATCTGTTATTTGACTGCAGATAATATTGGTCTGTATGTGGAACCTGAACTAAAATTACTTCCACAGCCTTGACTGTGGAATTATTGACCTTTGACAAACCTTTAAAAGCTCTGACCCAGTCTGTCTATTACCACCTGAAGAACATCGCTAGAATCAAGGGTTTTCTGTAAAAACCAGACACAGAAAAACTCATTCATTTTCAGGAAATAAGATTATTGTCAAGGTGTCTTCACTGGTCTAAACAATCAGGCAGCTACAGCTGATCCAAAATGCTACTGACCAGTTCCAGGAAACTGGACCACATGACACCGGTCCTCAAATCCTTACATTTTCTTCCTGTGGGTCAAAGGTCACAGTTCTAATTCTGCCTCCTGGTCTATAAAGAACTAAACAGCCTTGGACCCAAATCGATCCTAGACCTACTGGTTCCATATATGAAGCATCCAGAGCCCTGAGGTCATAGGTCATCAGGAACAGGTCTACTGTGTGTTCCCAAAATCAGAACCAAACAAAGTTTGTGATCCTTCAGTTGTTCTGCTGAAGGAACAGAACAAACAAACAGTTTGTTCCTGTGGAACAAACTACCTGAATTCCTGAGGTCTGAGAAAAACTGTCAGCTCATTTAAATCAGACTGAAAACATTACTGTTCACTGGCGCTTTGACTGACATTCTCAGTTGTTTTTAAATGTTCTTATTAGGGATGTCCCGATATGACTTTTTCACTTCTGATACGATACCGATATTGTAGCCTAGAGTATTGGCCGATACCGATATCAATACGATACGATATAGGCACGAATTATACATATATTTATTTCTTATTTTGTTGTGTGGAATGTTAGTAAAGGCTTGATAAAGTGATGTTACTGTTACTGATGTTGTAGTGATATAACAGAAAACAATAGTCAACAACAGTAGGTAGAGGAAAAACTGACCCATTTATTATTAACCAATTGGTTACATCAATTTTAACCTTCAAAATGTTATATTTAAAGTGCAAAATAAATGGTAAAATGGACTGCATTTATATAGCGCTTTTCCACCTTCATGGTGCTCAAAGCGCTTTACAAAATAACCACTGGTTACCAACATCATTATACAATTGAATAAAATAAATACAATTTTAAAGTGCAAACAATTCAAGTTCACTCCAGTTATTTTTTTTACTGTCAGCATATGTTAGAAACACCTGTGGGCGGGGCCAGCGTGGGTTGCTGAAGCAAGGTTTGTTGCTTGCCTCGCTGCTCTCGCTAAAATCCTCATGTTCTTTTTTGTGGTGTTTTTTCAAACATGTGATGAGGTTGCTTGTATTGAACCTTCCCGGTTCTGTCCCTCCACGGGACACTTGCACCTGACAAATGTTGCATTTAGCTGCTACGTCTTTGTCCGAGTTTACAGTAAAATACTTCCACACAGCCGACATCACTACAGCTTACTGCAGGCTCTTTTTCTGCGGCCGGCACCAACGTTAATTAAGGGTCAATACTGACACCTATTATAGAAGTGCTGCAGCGGTAAATGGACAGCTTATATCTGAGCGTTTATATGGGAGATTTTAGATTCAGTCCGATAAAATCCGATATTCAGTTTTTTGGCTGATATCGGACTGATTTCCGATATCAAAATCGGATCGGGACACCCCTGGTTCTTATGTCTCTTATTTTAATTGTCTTAATGCATTTAAATTTTCTTATATGTTTTATATACAGCACCTTGAATTGTCCTGTTCACTAAATGTGCTATACAAATACATTTGTGTACATTGATCAGTCTCTAATCCTGGCTAAACTTGTGCTGGTCTTGTTGCAGAGGTGAAAAACCGTACAACTGCAGCATCTGTCAGAAATCCTTCTCGGACCCCAGTGCTCGAAGACGCCACGTGGCGTCGCACTCAGGAAGGAAACCCTTCATCTGCTCCTTCTGCAGCCTGTCCTTCAGCCGTCTGGACAACCTCAAAACTCACATCAAAACCCACAACAAAGAGAGACCGGTGTCAGCGGAGGCTCAGTGCGCAGTCAGGACTCAGCTGGAGCTAACCAAAGTCCTGCAGCTGCAACCGTACCCGCCCGCCCCCCCCTCTGAGCTCCAGCTGCTGGTCACCGCAGGAGGGGCCCACAACATCAGCTTTGTTCCGGGTCAGGACCAGGAGATCAGCCTCATCAGCGCAGACCCCCCCCACTCCAGACTCACCCTCCTCAGCCAGGGGTCGGGACAGAATGCCACCGAAGTGCCTCGGGGGGGCGCGGCAGAGATCAGCCTGTTAGAAACCCAAATGAGCCCCCCCACAGAACCCATGCATGTCATCACCCTGAGCAAAGAGGCCATGGAGCAGTTGCAGGCCCACCAGGCTCCACCACGGACACCACAGCCGCCCGTCCAGCAGCTGACCACCGCCACGCCCGCCCCCCCAGACCTACACGGCCATGCCCTTCAAATCAGCAGCCAACCCATCTCCATCAGCCAGACCAGCCAGCAAATCTCCAGCCACCACATCCAGGGTCAGACTTTCCAGATCCAGGCTGGGACCGTGTCCTACCTGTACACCACTGGACTGTCACATGACTGACACATGACCAGTACCAGATCCAGACTGACCGATGCGAGGCCAGGTCCAGACTGACCAAAGACAATTCATTCCATTCATCCACATGTTGTGCATCTATGAACCTGTTTCCATTCACACCAATACTCAAATGATCCAATTTCTGGAGTTTAGAAATATAAAGCCTATCAGGTCCTCATGTTTACTTGATCACTTAATAAATCATCTGCTTTATCATTTCTATAAATATAAGGTCCTTTTTACACTTGCCTTCATTTGTGTCTGTTGTTTATACAGAGAATTTTCCTCTGAAAATAGATCTTTATAAAATCTCTGGCAAAAGTGAAGCTTTTAAAAAACACAATTTTTGCGTTTGTGGTGTGAAATTAACCTGAAAGTCAGTTTTGGTTCTTTATGAACAGAGCAGCATCTTACATCTGGTAAACATGGAGACACATCAGTGAGGTGTGGGTTGTTGTAGAAATGACCCACAACCGACCGCTTTTTTAACTATCCTGCCCACAACTCGGACCTCAATAAATATATTTGAGAAGGATGGACCCAACCCACTTGTCAGCCCACATTTTAAAAAAAGTAGTCAATGGTCTTTATAAGCATCACATGACCTTAATCACATACCTGCATTTATTTCTGTGTTAAAATCTGATGTCATTGGGGTCGACAACCTCTAACACCCAAAGAGACATTTGAACACTGGGAGCTGCTCATCATCTTTAAGAATCTCAGCCAATGTGTCCCAAACCTTCCTTTTTTTTGTTTGGATGTTTCCAGAGCTTCCACTGTCCCAACTTTATTTTCACTCTTGCTCCCTCCATACCGTAGGACACTGACGACATTGTACGTCACTTTCATGTAAATTCAGTTAATAAAGTTTATTAACCAGGTTATTTTAATGTTTATTTAAATGACAAATGACTCGACCGACCACAACCCGAACATTATTAAAAATATTTTTCAATGACCTGCAACTGCGGGTGACCGTGGGAATCTGCTCACTTCAGGTCAGCCTGCACATCATATACCTGATTGTTTTCATTGTTTTTACACAAATGCAGACCTAAAAGAATGAAATAATAGGAAGTTATGAAGCCAAACATGAGCGGGAGACAACAGGAAGTTGAGTGAAATAAATCCCATAATAGACTGGTATGTCTAAATCAGGGTTATTCATTTATCACATTCTTAAAGGAGTGGTTATTTAATTAATATTACTGTGTTCTGTATTGTGTTGGTTCTAATTTTAAAAAATGTCCGGATTGCTTTGTTTCCAGCTGTTTTTTCACGGTAGAAAAATTACTTGAGGTCGAACAACAGAGTTTACCGGTACTTCCTCATACATGTCCATGATGCAGTCATGAAGCGTCTCTGGCTCAGAATGCGTGAAGGAACACTCCCGCCTCCCCTCTTGCTGTGTATGTATTCCCTTTACCAGAGTAACATCTAGCTAGGTTTGGTGCCGTTGCTTGTTCTAAAAACATGCAGGGAAGAAAACAAGGCTTTATTTCCACAGAGAGCACATGAACTAGTTTGACCCACCATTTTTTTCCAGTTTGTGCAGCAGCTACTGTGGCGCCGTCTTCTCTTGTAGATGCTAATGCTAATGCTACTTCAGATTCGCTGCCGGGGACAGGTTTAATCCCATGTGGGTAATGCTAAAGTCCATCTGATGTCAGACGGACCGGCTTTTTCTCGGTCCCTCGTTCCTCTTGTTGTTTTCTGTGAATGCGGTATGCAGCCAGTGGAGGTGACGACCGGCAGCAGGTGTGTGTGTGTGCGTATGTGTGCGCACCTCCAGATGCCCACCATATGGGGTAATGGCTGAGTAGTGAGGCAAGGTCCGGATGACAATGTCCAGTTTAAACATATGTCACAGGAGAGCTGTGCTTCACACACACCAAGAAAGATGAGAAAAAAGAAAAACACGCGCAGGGCAGAGATGATGGCGCATTTATATCGCACCGTCACAATATTTTTTAAAAAATGAATATTTTTGCTCACAAGTTGGTGTGGGCCAGTCTGTTTCCTCTTGCGGGTCACCTATTGGGGAACCCTGCCTTAGACCCTCCTTCTCTGCAAGAAAAAACTTCAAAACCCAGTGGAAAAAGAAGAAATCTTGTGGAGAACCACAATGAAGGACAGATCCACTCCCATGGACGGACAGGCTATAGATGAATGTCCCTGTTTTTATGTTTTAAAAGTGTTTCTGTATAAAGTAGGTTATAGACAGTAAATTCCCATATTTGATTAGTGGCCATATATTATTTTCCTTTTGAAAAATAAACCTGTTGCCTGCTTAAATGTTACACTAATTGCAGCTTTATTAAGCTTGCAATGGCCCATATATGGGCCGGAAGTAGTTGTTCATAATTTTAAACGGAACCACCTGAACCTGCGGGCTCAACATCACATACACATACAGTATGGTTTGACAACTGAGCTTCTCATGGATTGACCAATATAAACCACTTTCAGATCAATTAACCACAGTAACAGGAAATGGCATGGCTTACCTTGTATGTAATTATCCACAGAGGAACAATATTCCAACAAACGCAGGTCATTTTCCAAGAAAAACATCCAAACCAAAAAATAAATAGTCCAAAACATCCATAAATATCCACAAACAGCTGTTGCATCTTCTAACGGGACCCAGCTGCCGCTTCTAATAATTATAAACAAATACCGCTAGCCATATGCTGCTAGCATGCATTAAAATGTCTGCAACAGCCTAAACTTTTGATTGACACCTCATTTCACCTGCCAGATTCACCTAAAAGCCTTTTAGAGACAGTATTAGCCAATGAGACGCAACAATGACAGAATGAGATACTCCTTCTATCCCCGGGAACTGAGCAAGCCAATTAGATTTTGGTACATTTTGGATTGACGTGTCTTGTACTCAATAACATCCATAACATCTATTCGTTGAATTAATTCAATCTACCGTAATACAGATTGTTAAGAGGAAGAAATGCCAAAAAAACAAGCGGACACCAAATGATGATCAAATTGATTCGTGTTATCAGATGTTCCACATACAGACAGACAGCGCACATAAAAACCAAAGTGATGGTCAACATCAAACTACGAACTAAGCAAAAAAAAATTGTCTGATTTTAATCCTGGCCAACTCAGCCATAACTTCGAACACAGTATAAAAATAGTTGCACTTCATTCTCCTCCTCTTTCTCATGGGAGCAGTGATCAGCCACTTTATCTTTGTCGATAAAAACATCCTTCTCCATCGACACCAAGATGAGATGTGACAGCCTGGCCTCCGTCATACAGCTACCAATGTAGTTTTTAAAGAGCTTCAGGCGACTGACGCTACGTCCTGCGATTGCACTACTGACAGGGAGTGTTTTGTAAATTCTATTCAAAATGCCAATGTTGGAGAATGCATTCTCAGCACAGCCTCAGCGGAGGTCAAGTGTATGTCCAGGTCACATGACACGAAATGAAAAAAACTCACCCAGAACAGTTTCGGATGACAACACGTCTCCCTCATAAAAAATTGCCAGGGTGAGGATATTGTCTGATGCCTCAGACGTTGGGGGTTCAGCACTGAAAATAGCTTGGCAATTTGGCCAAAATCTTCAAAACGCCTCAAATTGTTGGAGAACAATGTCCAAAATGTGAAAGAACTCCACTTCAGAGTGTACGTTGGGGTCTTCTATCATCTCATCCTCTGCCAATTCCTCATGGAACCGCTTTCGTTTCCGCGTCCTTGTCACCACAAAGTCGGTGTCAGACTTGCATCTCTTTGCCAGATCCTTCCCAATTTTGACCAGGTCCTCGAAGAACTGATGAGTGCGCATTTCTCTCAGCTCCGCTCAGACCTGGATCAAGGGGACAGGGGCCCCTGGGCACAAATTCTTGGAGCCCCCCCCCCTCGAACACACAGAGACCTCTATCAGCTCTGTCTCTCTCCTCACCTCTGTCTCTCCTCACCTCTGTCTCTCTCCTCCTCACCTCTGTCTCTCCTCCTCCTCAGCTCTGTCTCTCCTCCTCCTCAGCTCTGTCTCTCTCCTCCTCAACTCTGTGTCTCTCCTCCTCACCTCTGTCTCTCTCCTCCTCAGCTCTGTCTCTCTCCTCCTCAGCTCTGTCTCTCTCCTCCTCAGCTCTGTCTCTCTCTTCCTCACCTCTGTCTCTCTCCTCCTCAGCTCTGTCTCTCTCCTCCTCAGCTCTGTGTCTCTCCTCCTCACCTCTGTCTCTCTCCTCCTCAGCTCTGTCTCTCTCCTCCTCACCTCTGTGTCTCTCCTCCTCAGCTCTGTC
Source organism: Siphamia tubifer (assembly GCA_020466265.1). Lineage (NCBI taxonomy): Eukaryota > Metazoa > Chordata > Actinopteri > Kurtiformes > Apogonidae > Siphamia > Siphamia tubifer. Next base: position 4,928,523 of record CM035804.1, on the reverse strand, counting down.
TCTCTCCTCCTCACCTCTGTCTCTCTCCTCCTCACCTCTGTCTCTCTCCTCCTCACCTCTGTCTCTCTCCTCCTCACCTCTGTCTCTCCTCCTCACCTCTGTCTCTCCTCCTCACCTCTGTCTCTCCTCACCTCTGTCTCTCCTCCTCACCTCTGTCTCTCCTCCTCCTCAGCTCTGTCTCTCTCCTCCTCAACTCTGTGTCTCTCCTCCTCACCTCTGTCTCTCTCCTCCTCAGCTCTGTCTCTCTCCTCCTCAGCTCTGTCTCTCTCTTCCTCACCTCTGTCTCTCTCCTCCTCAGCTCTGTCTCTCTCCTCCTCAGCTCTGTGTCTCTCCTCCTCACCTCTGTCTCTCTCCTCCTCAGCTCTGTCTCTCTCCTCCTCACCTCTGTGTCTCTCCTCCTCAGCTCTGTCTCTCTCCTCCTCACCTCTGTCTCTCTCCTCCTCACCTCTGTCTCTCTCCTCCTCACCTCTGTCTCTCTCCTCCTCACCTCTGTCTCTCTCCTCCTCACCTCTGTCTCTCCTCCTCACCTCTGTCTCTCCTCCTCACCTCTGTCTCTCCTCACCTCTGTCTCTCCTCCTCACCTCTGTCTCTCCTCCTCAGCTCTGTCTCTCTCCACCTCAGCTCTGTCTCTCTCCTCACCTCTGTCTCTCTCCTCCTCAGCTCTGTCTCTCTCCTCCTCAGCTCTGTCTCTCTCCTCAGCTCTGTCTCTCTCCTCCTCACCTCTGTCTCTCCTCCTCCTCAGCTCTGTCTCTCCTCCTCCTCAGCTCTCTCTCTCCTCCTCAGCTCTCTCTCTCTCCTCACCTCTGTCTCTCTCCTCCTCAGCTCTGTCTCTCTCCTCCTCACCTCTGTGTCTCTCCTCCTCACCTCTGTCTCTCTCCTCCTCACCTCTGTCTCTCTCCTCCTCAGCTCTGTCTCTCTCCTCCTCAGCTCTGTCTCGCTCCTCCTCAGCTCTGTGTCTCTCCTCCTCACCTCTGTCTCTCTCCTCACCTCTGTCTCTCTCCTCCTCAGCTCTGTCTCTCTCCTCCTCAGCTCTGTCTCTCCTCCTCAGTTCTGTCTCTCTCCTCCTCAGCTCTGTCTCTCTCCTCCTCACCTCTGTCTCTCCTAAGCTCTGTCTCTCTCCTCCTCAGCTCTGTCTCTCTCCTCCTCACCTCTGTCTCTCTCCTCCTCACCTCTGTCTCTCCTCCTCACCTCTGTCTCTCCTCCTCACCTCTGTCTCTCCTCAGCTCTGTCTCTCTCCTCCTCAGCTCTGTCTCTCTCCTCCTCAGCTCTGTCTCTCCTCCTCAGCTCTGTCTCTCTCCTCCTCAGCTCTCTCTCTCCTCCTCAGCTCTCTCTCTCTCCTCCTCAGCTCTGTCTCTCTCCTCCTCACCTCTGTCTCTCTCCTCCTCACCTCTGTCTCTCTCCTCCTCACCTCTGTCTCTCTCCTCCTCACCTCTGTCTCTCTCCTCCTCAACTCTGTCTCTCTCCTCCTCAGCTCTGTCTCTCTCCTCCTCAGCTCTGTGTCTCTCCTCCTCAGCTCTGTCTCTCTCCTCCTCAGCTCTGTGTCTCTCCTCCTCACCCCTGTCTCTCTCCTCCTCACCTCTGTCTCTCTCCTCCCCAGCTCTGTCTCTCTCCTCCCCAGCTCTGTCTCTCTCCTCCTCACCTCTGTCTCTCTCCTCCTCAGCTCTGTCTCTCTCCTCCTCACTTCTGTCTCTCTCCTCCTCACCTCTGTCTCTCTCCTCCTCACCTCTGTCTCTCTCCTCCTCACCTCTGTCTCTCTCCTCCTCACCTCTGTCTCTCTCCTCCTCACCTCTGTCTCTCTCCTCCTCAGCTCTGTCTCTCCTCCTCCTCAGCTCTGTCTCTCCTCCTCAGCTCTGTCTCTCCTCCTCAGCTCTGTCTCTCTCTTCCTCACATCTGTCTCTCTCCTCCTCAGCTCTGTCTCTCCTCCTCAGCTCTGTCTCTCTCTTCCTCACCTCTGTCTCTCTCCTCCTCAGCTGTGTCTCTCTCCTCCTCACCTCTGTCTCTCTCCTCCTCAGCTCTGTCTCTCCTCCTCAGCTCTGTCTCTCTCCTCCTCACCTCTGTCTATCTCCTCCTCACCTCTGTCTCTCTCCTCCTCACCTCTGTCTCTCTCCTCCTCACCTCTGTCTCTCCTCACCTCTGTCTCTCTCCTCCTCACCTCTGTCTCTCCTCCTCAGCTCTGTCTCTCCTCAGCTCTGTCTCTCTCCTCCTCAGCTCTGTCTCTCTCCTCCTCAGCTCTGTCTCTCCTCCTCACCTCTGTCTCTCTCCCCCTCACCTCTGTCTCTCTCCTCCTCACCTCTGTCTCTCTCCTCCTCACCTCTGTCTCTCTCCTCCTCACCTCTGTCTCTCTCCTCCTCACCTCTGTCTCTCTCCTCCTCAGCTCTGTCTCTCTCCTCCTCACCTCTGTGTCTCTCCTCCTCAGCTCTGTCTCTCTCCTCCTCACCTCTGTCTCTCTCCTCCTCACCTCTGTCTCTCTCCTCCTCACCTCTGTCTCTCTCCTCCTCACCTCTGTCTCTCTCCTCCTCAGCTCTGTCTCTCTCCTCCTCAGCTCTGTCTCGCTCCTCCTCAGCTCTGTGTCTCTCCTCCTCACCTCTGTCTCTCTCCTCACCTCTGTCTCTCTCCTCCTCAGCTCTGTCTCTCTCCTCCTCAGCTCTGTCTCTCCTCCTCAGTTCTGTCTCTCTCCTCCTCAGCTCTGTCTCTCTCCTCCTCACCTCTGTCTCTCCTAAGCTCTGTCTCTCTCCTCCTCAGCTCTGTCTCTCTCCTCCTCACCTCTGTCTCTCTCCTCCTCACCTCTGTCTCTCCTCCTCACCTCTGTCTCTCCTCCTCACCTCTGTCTCTCCTCAGCTCTGTCTCTCTCCTCCTCAGCTCTGTCTCTCTCCTCCTCAGCTCTGTCTCTCCTCCTCAGCTCTGTCTCTCTCCTCCTCAGCTCTCTCTCTCCTCCTCAGCTCTCTCTCTCTCCTCCTCAGCTCTGTCTCTCTCCTCCTCACCTCTGTCTCTCTCCTCCTCACCTCTGTCTCTCTCCTCCTCACCTCTGTCTCTCTCCTCCTCAACTCTGTCTCTCTCCTCCTCAGCTCTGTCTCTCTCCTCCTCAGCTCTGTCTCTCTCCTCCTCAGCTCTGTCTCTCTCCTCCTCAGCTCTGTGTCTCTCCTCCTCACCCCTGTCTCTCTCCTCCTCACCTCTGTCTCTCTCCTCCCCAGCTCTGTCTCTCTCCTCCCCAGCTCTGTCTCTCTCCTCCTCACCTCTGTCTCTCTCCTCCTCAGCTCTGTCTCTCTCCTCCTCACTTCTGTCTCTCTCCTCCTCACCTCTGTCTCTCTCCTCCTCACCTCTGTCTCTCTCCTCCTCACCTCTGTCTCTCTCCTCCTCACCTCTGTCTCTCTCCTCCTCACCTCTGTCTCTCTCCTCCTCACCTCTGTCTCTCTCCTCCTCAGCTCTGTCTCTCCTCCTCCTCAGCTCTGTCTCTCCTCCTCAGCTCTGTCTCTCCTCCTCAGCTCTGTCTCTCTCTTCCTCACATCTGTCTCTCTCCTCCTCAGCTCTGTCTCTCCTCCTCAGCTCTGTCTCTCTCTTCCTCACCTCTGTCTCTCTCCTCCTCAGCTGTGTCTCTCTCCTCCTCACCTCTGTCTCTCTCCTCCTCAGCTCTGTCTCTCCTCCTCAGCTCTGTCTCTCTCCTCCTCACCTCTGTCTATCTCCTCCTCACCTCTGTCTATCTCCTCCTCACCTCTGTCTCTCTCCTCCTCACCTCTGTCTCTCTCCTCCTCACCTCTGTCTCTCCTCACCTCTGTCTCTCTCCTCCTCACCTCTGTCTCTCCTCCTCAGCTCTGTCTCTCTCCTCCTCAGCTCTGTCTCTCTCCTCCTCAGCTCTGTCTCTCTCCTCCTCAGCTCTGTCTCTCCTCCTCACCTCTGTCTCTCTCCCCCTCACCTCTGTCTCTCTCCTCCTCACCTCTGTCTCTCTCCTCCTCACCTCTGTCTCTCTCCTCCTCACCTCTGTCTCTCTCCTCCTCACCTCTGTCTCTCTCCTCAGCTCTGTCTCTCTCCTCCTCAGCTCTGTCTCTCCTCCTCAGCTCTGTCTCTCTCCTCCTCAGCTCTGTCTCTCCTCCTCAGCTCTGTCTCTCTCCTCACCTCTGTCTCTCTCCTCCTCAGCTCTGTCTCTCCTCAGCTCTGTCTCTCTCCTCCTCACCTCTGTCTCTCCTCCTCAGCTCTGTCTCTCCTCCTCAGCTCTGTCTCTCCTCACCTCTCTCTCTCCTCCTCACCTCTGTCTCTCTCCTCCTCACCTCTGTCTCTCTCCTCCTCACCTCTGTCTCTCCTCAGCTCTGTCTCTCTCCTCCTCACCTCTGTCTCTCTCCTCCTCACCTCTGTCTCTCCTCCTCAGCTCAGTCTCTCTCCTCCTCAGCTCTGTCTCTCTCCTCCTCAGCTCTGTCTCTCCTCCTCAGTTCTGTCTCTCTCCTCCTCAGCTCTGTCTCTCTCCTCCTCAGCTCTGTCTCTCTCCTCCTCAGCTCTGTCTCTCTCCTCCTCAGCTCTGTCTCTCCTCCTCACCCCTGTCTCTCTCCTCCTCACCTCTGTCTCTCTCCTCCTCACCTCTGTCTCTCTCCTCACCTCTGTCTCTCTCCTCACCTCTGTCTCTTTCCTCCTCACCTCTGTCTCTCTCCTCACCTCTGTCTCTCTCCTCCTCACCTCTGTCTCTCCTCCTCAGCTCTGTCTCTCTCCTCCTCAGCTCTGTCTCTCTCCTCCTCAGCTCTCTCTCCTCCTCACCTCTGTCTCTCTCCCCCTCACCTCTGTCTCTCTCCTCCTCACCTCTGTCTCTCTCCTCCTCACCTCTGTCTCTCTCCTCCTCACCTCTGTCTCTCTCCTCCTCACCTCTGTCTCTCTCCTCCTCACCTCTGTCTCTCTCCTCCTCACCTCTGTCTCTCTCCTCCTCAGCTCTGTCTCTCTCCTCCTCAGCTCTGTCTCTCCTCCTCAGCTGTCTCTCTCCTCCTCAGCTCTGTCTCTCCTCCTCAGCTCTGTCTCTCTCCTCCTCAGCTCTGTCTCTCTCCTCACCTCTGTCTCTCTCCTCCTCAGATCTGTCTCTCCTCAGCTCTGTCTCTCTCCTCCTCACCTCTTGTCTCTCCTCCTCAGCTCTGTCTCTCCTCACCTCTGTCTCTCTCCTCCTCACCTCTGTTTCTCCTCAGCTCTGTCTCTCTCCTCCTCACCTCTGTCTCTCTCCTCCTCACCTCTGTCTCTCCTCCTCAGCTCAGTCTCTCTCCTCCTCAGCTCTGTCTCTCTCCTCAGCTCTGTCTCTCTCCTCCTCACCTCTGTCTCTCCTCCTCCTCAGCTCTGTCTCTCCTCCTCCTCAGCTCTGTCTCTCCTCCTCCTCAGCTCTCTCTCTCCTCCTCAGCTCTCTCTCTCTCCTCAGCTCTGTCTCTCTCCTCCTCAGCTCTGTCTCTCTCCTCCTCAGCTCTGTCTCTCTCCTCCTCAGCTCTGTCTCTCTCCTCACCTCTGTCTCTCTCCTCCTCACCTCTGTCTCTCCTAAGCTCTGTCTCTCTCCTCCTCAGCTCTGTCTCTCTCCTCCTCACCTCTGTCTCTCCTCCTCACCTCTGTCTCTCCTCCTCACCTCTGTCTCTCCTCATCACCTCTGTCTCTCTCCTCCTCACCTCTGTCTCTCTCCTCCTCAGCTCTGTCTCTCTCCTCCTCACCTCTGTCTCTCTCCTCCTCAGCTCTGTCTCTCTCCTCCTCACCTCTGTCTCTCCTCCTCAGCTCTGTCTCTCTCCTCCTCAGCTCTGTCTCTCTCCTCCTCACCTCTGTCTCTCTCCTCCTCACCTCTGTCTCTCCTCCTCACCTCTGTCTCTCCTCCTCAGCTCTGTCTCTCCTCCTCAGCTCTGTCTCTCCTCAGCTCTGTCTCTCTCCTCCTCAGCTCTGTCTCTCTCCTCCTCACCTCTGTCTCTCTCCTCCTCAGCTCTCTCTCTCCTCCTCAGCTCTCTCTCTCTCCTCCTCAGCTCTGTCTCTCTCCTCCTCAGCTCTGTCTCTCTCCTCCTCACCTCTGTCTCTCTCCTCCTCACCTCTGTCTCTCTCCTCCTCAGCTCTGTCTCTCTCCTCCTCAGCTCTGTCTCTCCTCCTCCTCAGCTCTGTCTCTCCTCCTCAGCTCTGTCTCTCTCTTCCTCACCTCTGTCTCTCTCCTCCTCAGCTCTGTCTCTCTTCTCCTCACCTCTGTCTCTCTCCTCCTCAGCTCTGTCTCTCTCCTCCTCACCTCTGTCTCTCCTCAGCTCTGTCTCTCTCCTCCTCACCTCTGTCTCTCCTCCTCAGCTCTGTCTCTCCTCAGCTCTGTCTCTCTCCTCCTCAGCTCTGTCTCTCCTCCTCACCTCTGTCTCTCTCCTCCTCAGCTCTGTCTCTCTCCTCCTCACCTCTGTCTCTCTCCTCACCTCTGTCTCTCTCCTCACCTCTGTCTCTCTCCTCACCTCTGTCTCTCTCCTCCTCACCTCTGTCTCTCTCCTCACCTCTGTCTCTCTCCTCCTCACCTCTGTCTCTCCTCCTCAGCTCTGTCTCTCCTCAGCTCTGTCTCTCTCCTCCTCACCTCTGTCTCTCTCCTCACCTCTGTCTCTCTCCTCCTCAGCTCTGTCTCTCTCCTCCTCAGCTCTGTCTCTCCTCCTCACCTCTGTCTCTCTCCTCCTCACCTCTGTCTCTCTCCTCACCTCTGTCTCTCTCCTCCTCACCTCTGTCTCTCTCCTCACCTCTGTCTCTCTCCTCACCTCTGTCTCTCTCCTCCTCAGCTCTGTCTCTCCTCCTCAGCTCTGTCTCTCTCCTCCTCAGCTCTGTCTCTCTCCTCCTCAGCTCTCTCTTTTTCTGGGAATAAAAAAAACAAAGGACATTGGTCAGCTTTACTATAAGTCACAATCTGATGTTTAAAGAATATAAAGGCAATACACTTTGTCCACACAGACAAACACACCTCCATCAGCTGCTCTGTCTCTCTCTCCTCCTCTCTCCAGCTCTGGTAGCTTTCACTTTGTCGCCCATTTGCTTGATCAACTCCTCATATATAGTGGATGAAAGATAGGATGTGTTTCCTCTTCCTTTTTGACCATATTTATTCATGTGTTCAGCCAGGAAAGGTTCAAACTGGGAAATTACCTCTAGAATGCTCAGAAAGTTGCCATTGTGTGGTGATCCAATAACTTCATGACCACAAAAAGAAAACCCCCTTTCACTTAAAAACTGAATGACAGCTACAACACGTTTCAACACCTGGTGCCAGTAGTGCTTGTCACCTTCCAGTTGCTGCAGTAGTTGAGCATTCACAGTCCCACTCCCGCTGACAGATGACCGCTGAAGCAATGCTAGCATACAGCTACAGCTACTTTTCTCATGCTCCCGCGCATGTTCAGGGTGCTTCCAGTCAGAGAAGCCACTAACAAACTGATGTTTCTTTGTTGAAAAGAGCATGCAGGCAAAACAGTAAATATTACCTGTAGATGGTGAATATGTCATCCGGTCACGAGAAACCTTTTCCCCATTTGGTAGAAGGCAGTAGATCCGATCGTTAGTGAGGGAGCGCACTTTACCGCCCAATCCACCATCACGAGCCGAGGCCGGGTATTTACTCCTTTTATTATGAAATGCAGCAGGTCCACGATTGATTAGCACAGCGCAAGCTTTTTGTTTATTTCACGAAACAATGCCGGATCCGAAACCTGGTGCATCCACTCATCCGAGCTGCCGTCGCCGGTGTGAGTACTTGATGTACTCGGGATGTCAGGCTGAGGCTGACTATCACCTCAGCCTGTTGCTAGCTGTGACTGCAGCTAGCAACAGGCTCATCTTCCTCGACCTCCGCGTTAGCTTGCCGATTAACCTCCTCCTCCACCATGTCATCTTCCTCTTGATGATGTTCCTCGTTTGAAGAAAGTTTGGATGGGTGGGACACATCTCAAAAGTGTTGTCTCCGTCTCCTCCCTTTCTCGTTTATGTTTTCGCTTACTGCAACCGCTTCTTTCACCTTTCATCTTTTCTGCCGACTATTTTCCCACGACCAAGACTTCACTGTCATTCAAGGACAGCGGGATAAGGGCTGAGGCGGAGCTGGCTACTGCCATTAGTTTCCACACTTGTACTTGACCAATTAAATCATTGTCTTCAGTAATTAAAAAAACAAGGGTGTTTGTTATTGGTTATATACGGTGTCAATGTCAGTGATGCAGACGGATAAGGACCAAATAAGTTCAGTAGAAGAGAAACACATTTCACTACCGCTGCACTGACTGCAGTGACCGCTTGTTTCAAATATAGCGGGAATGACCAGACCTGCTGTGTGGTTGGCCCCAGATGCCCGTGGACCCCTGGGTCTGTGCCCATAAGGCCCACTGGCTAATCCGGCCTTGGCTCCGCTACACATGCATCGATTAATTTAACAGCAGTGCAGATGTCCAGGGCCTCTTGTTGGAGACATTTTGACAAGACAAGTCTTTTTGAATATGTTGTTCCGAAAGCCAAGCATTAATTTCAATTCGAAAGAATCTGGGTTTTTTTAAGAAGACCATCTGTTTCAGAAGCCGTTTTTGGGGATGTGCTGTTGTGCATTCAAATGTTATCCAGTGCAGCAAGAATAGCAGGGTGTGATTGGATTACTGTTTCAGTGGCTTGCTTCCTAGAGCTCCACCTGGTGTCAGAGTCTTTAGGGTCAGAACAGTTCCCTCCAGTTGTATATTTGCCTGTTCATCCTCAAAAATTTTAAAGCGAGGGAGGCTAGAGGTAAGAAAGCAGTAGAGCTGCTCAAGTGTGCCAAAAAAAGGTTTTGCACTGCGCAGCGTGCATGCTGCATCTAGGATGATATTTTGGGCATGTATGTTACTACTAGACAGACAAAAATAGGCTCAGGTTTTAACAGGTTAATAAACTAAATGTAATAATGTGGTGCACTATATAGTTGTCCAGACCCCAGAACAGAAGACATTCACAAAAATGTACACATGTCCACCAGCAGGGGGGGCTAGAACCACAGACATTACATGTTAGTCTATAAGTGCAGCATCACATGTTGCACATTGATAAACTTCATATCCTCTAAATATGACTGAATCACATGGCGAGGCCACGCACAGTCAGGGTGGGGCATGTTTTCCAGCAAAATTGTAAAAACTGAAAAACCTACTTTTTACAAGTGCTCCTTAGGTTTTAAAACTTTAAACAAGCAGAGCTTGAAGACCAGCTGATCATTTGAATGAGGTGTGTTGGAGCAGGATGACATCAAAAACATGCAGGACTGTGGACCCTGAGGACTGGATATGAGAACCACCGTGAAGGTCAATAGACGGCCTGAGAAAATTGTGTGAATTTTCATCAGCAGTCTTTTGAAAGAAGAGATTCTACTGAATCCTTTGACATGAACTACATTACCTGCAAGGTGTGAAAAGCCCCCCAGACCCCACCCCATAACACATGGACATTATTGACTTTGTTGAAGTCGTTTCTGCTTTGGTTGTTTGTATTAGTTATGTTCTACAGTTCATTATTTGCATCAATTTTGATCATTCTGTTTATTCTAATTGGATTTATTATATCTTTATTGCATATTTGTTCAACCTTATATTTGATGTTTACTAATTTGTATTATTGTTAATATAATATTGAACCTGAGGGTGGAAGGGGTTAAAGCTATCCATCTATAATTCAGCAAATCTGTGTCTGTAGTCTGTCCTGTGTGTCTGTGGAACACCTAACACCTGCACAACTCCAAATGATCTGAACTGTGGAGGGTGACCTTCCAGTACTATAGTGGATTACGGTGCAAAGTTTCACACCATTACGACCGACAACAACAAAGATATTAAACTAATTTCATTGCTCTAACTTTGCCGCTCTGAGCATTGCCAAATCCCGCCGCCTGATTTGGCTTCAACTGTGTCGGGCTATTTTTTCCTCTCAAGACGAACCAGAAATGACCTTGGTGCACATGTGATAACTACCAAAAAATGCCCACATGTGGAAAAACAAGAACCTTCCTATTTCCTCATTTAATGTCTTCCTCTACTGCTCCACCGTCATCTCATGACAGCATGGGGACGCTGCCGTCCAGACATAACAGTGACTACAGATCTGCTCACTACAGAGGTTTTTATATTCTAGTAACATGGACCAGTTGCTCAGAGAAACAACCTGAACAGTAAAGGTTATATACAGGAGCAGCTGTGGCTCAGGGGGTTCAGCAGGTTGTTGGTTCACATCCTGGCTCTGGCTGTCCGCGTGACAAAGTGTCCTTGGGCAAAGACACTGCACCCCAAGTTAGTCTCCCAGTAGGACAGACAGAACCTTAGTTCACACACACACACACATACAGTAGTGTGTGAATGTGAGGTTAATGTAAAGCACTTTGAGCACCATGAAGGTAGAAAAGCATTATATAAATGCAGGTAATTTACCATTTATAACCTGAAGTATAAATTGCATTTTACATTGTATAAAGTACACTGTTGTATAGTTTTCTGTTTCTTGTGTCAATCCATTGTCATTTTTATTTTTTTTAAAGACGGTTTTCAAATGTTTCTATTAAAGCTGTTGTGCATCACTACTTCAATAGCTGATTCATTTGTCATATAGTTTAACTAGTATAAAACCTCCAAAAAGACAGAATGGGTCACAATATTAATGTTAAAAATCAGTAATGGGTACAAGTAAAGACATTTTATTTCAAGTGCAAACATATTTAACAATAAATATTAACACCAGACAGCCAGATGGTTGACTACTCCACATTAACACTGGAGGGCAGATCCTGTAAAAGACCAAACTGTCTTGGGTCCATTTCTGGACCTTCAGCGATTGTCTGAAGACAGTCCTGAAATTAGGATGGCAAATTTCAGTGGGCTGAAATCTGTGTCTACTGAAGAACTGAAAAAAAAAAAAATTAACTTACCTTATTGTAAGTTGACACTATACAGAAACACTATATGAAATTAATAAGTTTAAATAAACCACTGTTAATGATTAGGGTAAAATAAATCTTTATGTGCAGACACAGATCTGCCGTCACTAAACAAAGAGTAGCATCTAGTGTTGCACAGTTGGTGACATCACACATTGACCAAGTAGAACAGCAAGTGACTGCATTGAAAGTGCAGAACAGCGATCTCTGCAAAAGATTTATCGAAAAGCAACTTTTAATTGAAAAGTTTAAAGGTCAACTTGAATTTTATGAAGATGACCTCCTTGGTAAAACGCCTCCCAGTGCAGAGTACATGGTACGGCATGAGTTAATGTGTTGACTTTTTATTTCATGTTTGACAGACCCTGAGCGGCATTGAGTTTTGTTTTTAAATAAAAAAATTTGTTTTTCAGTTTAAAATGCAGCATATTTTGTCAGGAGAACCAGCCTAGTAATGTTTTTTTGACTGGCTGAGAGGTTTCTATATAACCTCATGTAGTGTTGTTTGGTCATATGCACATTAACCTTTGTTAACCCTTGTAGTTGTTTATTTACCATCTGTGTAAGGGTAGTTTTGAGGACCATATCACAATGACTGAATTAATTTTCCAGTAACTAAATACAGTGGTACCTCTACTTCCAAAAGCTCCAGCTAACGAAAAATCCAAGTTATGAAAAACCTTTACCTCAATTTTTCATCTCTGAATACGAAAGAAATTTCTATTTACGAAAAGAAATAAACCTCCCAGACATACAGTACATATCTTTACGCAACTACGTAGTTTATGTAAATATGTCACATACGTAGCATCCCATTGGCTCATAAGGGAGTTACCCATGATCTTTTTCGCTACCCTTTGACCCTCATTCATCACAGAGCTGCTGCTGTGGCTGCCGGTAACACAGACACTTTAACGGTCATTTCTCCATCTAGACTAGCGCTTTTAGGATCAGAAGTTCAGCCCAACGGTGCAGAAGAGTATATGACCCACAGACTATCATCAGCTAAAGGACAATTGTTAAACACTTGGACTCTACAAGCCCGGAGACATGGACCGTTCTACAGCGGAGTCTGGGAGGAAGTAGAAGGTGGCTGTCATGGTGGATTTACAGCTAAGCTAAGAGCTAACCTGTTTCTACTGCCGCTTCCATTGCCAACGTACACTCACTGGAAAACAAACTGGACTACCTGAAGCTGGATTTAAACACCAAACCTGATCCACCAGACAGCTGCATCTTCATTCTCACCCAGACGTGGCTCAACTTTTCTGTCCCGGACACGGACATTAGCCTGGATGTGCTAATAATATTCAGGTGCGACAGAAGCCATGCTCTCACCGGTAAAACCCGGTGTGGTGGTGTTTGTATATACACTAACAGCTGGTGTTAGCCTGGACGGGCTAAAATCTAAATCTACATTTTCTTTTAACACATATTTTATCCAAAATCGGTAATTTTCTAAACATTTTAAAGGGTTTGAGGAGTAGTATTGGGGGTCTTGGAATGAATTAGGCATTTTACATGTAAAATGCGACTATTTGCAAAAATTTCATGGTACGAAAATACTTCTTAAACAAATTAATTTCTTAAGTAGAGGTACCACAGTATTTGAAATAGGCTGTTAATTTTAATTCCAACAAGGAAAAATCACAACTATTTATTGTAACTTTCACCTCTTCCCGCAACAAAAGCTCATGTAACATCAGACATTTTAGGACGAAACAATCTCAAAAAAAGTCAGAGAAATCGTGGAGGGGCTGTGTATTGGCTGTGTTTTAAACATGTCAGTAAAACTTCCATCAGTACATGTGTCACACTGAACTGGACATTACTCTGGTAACAGGACACAAAAACATCTGAACAAAACTGTGGACATGGGTTAGAGTTGGGGTCAGGGTCAGGGGGTCACGGGGTCAGGGTCAGACATGTTCTTTATTTGACCATTGAGTCAGTTTCATTCCAAAAAGTTTTAAACTAAAGGTACAGTGTGACCTCCACAGACATGAACATATTCTCCTTCCACTACCATGACTGTCCAGCTGGAAGAGTGCAAAGGTCAGAGGTCACTGGAGGTCATCTGGTAGGGTCTTGTAGGGGTTGAGGATGCCTCGGGGGTCCAGCATGGTCTTGATGTTTCCCATCAGCGCCACCGCCTGCTGACCTTTACTGTAGTAGATGTAGTTCCTCTTCTTCAGGCCCAGGCCGTGCTCAGCGCTGATGCTGCCATGGTGACGGGACGTCCACTCATAAACAAAAGGCTCGATAGTGGACAGGAGGGTGTGATCTTTGGCTGGAGACGTGATGTTTAAATGGAGATTCCCATCACCTGAAGAACAAAAGGCAGTAGAAGAAGTTTAAGGTAAGGATGCTACCCAGGTCTGATCCCAGGTCTGATCCCAGGTCTGATCCCAGGTCTGATCCCAGGTCTGATCCCAGGTCTGATCCCAGGCCAGGCTGCAAGGTTCAAAGGTCACCCATAAATTAACTTAAGATGCATTTGGCCCCCAAACTGGCCGGGCCAAAATAAAAAAAGAGAAAGATGTGGAATAATTGGTAGATAGATTAAGATAGATTAAGTGATTGGAAAAATAATCAATAGCCGTATGTTTCCACCCTTGTCAACCTGTGACTGTTTGAATCCGCCTTCATGCAGACTTTTTCCCAGGGGTCCTCACCTAAGTGGCCGTATCCCACCACGCTCTTGGCCCGCTGCCCTAGCCTTTGCCTCATGTCAGTCACCAGCTGGTAGAGCTGCTCCACAGGGAGCGACACGTCATATTTATAGGTGAAACCATCATGAGTCAGAGCCTCAGAGACACGTTCACGCATGGACCACAAAGCCTGTACATGTACGAAACACAGCATTAGCATCTATACCCAGAGAAACGTTAGTATCTATACCCAGAGAAACATTAGTATCTATACCCAGAGAAACATTAGTATCTATACCCAGAGAAACATTAGTATCTATACCCAGAGAAACATTAGCATCTATACACACAGAGACATTAGCATCTATACTCAGAGAAACATTAGCATCTATACACAGAGAAACATTAGTATCTATACCCAGAGAAACATTAGCATCTATACACACAGAGACATTAGCATCTATACCCAGAGAAACATTAGTATCTATACCCAGAGAAACATTTGCATCTATACACAGAGAAACATTAGCATTTATACCCAGAGAAACATTAGCATCTATACACACAGAAACATTAGCATCCTTACACACAGAAACATTAGCATCTATACACACAGAAACATTAGCATCCTTACACACAGAAACATTGGCATCCTTACACACAGAAACATTAGCATCTATACCCAGAGAAACATTAGTATCTATACCCAGAGAAACATTAGTATCTATACCCAGAGAAACATTAGCATTTATACCCAGAGAAACATTAGCATCTATACACACAGAGACATTAGCATCTATACCCAGAGAAACATTAGCATCTATACACAGAGAAACATTAGCATCTATACACACAGACACATTAGCATCCTTACACACAGAAACATTAGCATCTATACCCAGAGAAACATTAGTATCTATACCCAGAGAAACATTAGTATTTATACCCAGTAAACATTAGCATCTATACACACAGAGACATTAGCATCTATACCCAGAGAAACATTAGCATCTATACACAGAGAAACATTAGCATCTATACACACAGACACATTAGCATCCTTACACACAGAAACATTAGCATCTATACACACAGAAACATTAGCATCCTTACACACAGAAACATTAGCATCTATACACACAGAAACAGCATCCTTACACACAGAAACATTAGCATCCTTACACACAGAAACATTAGCATCCTTACACACAGAAACATTAGCATCTATACACACAGAAACATTAGCGTCCTTACACACAGAAACATTAGCATCTATACACACAGAAACATTAGCATCCTTACACACAGAAACATTAGCATCTATACACACAGAAACATTAGCATCTATACACACAGAAACATTAGCATCCTTACACACAGAAACATTAGCATCCTTACACACAGAAACATTAGCATCCATACACACAGAAATATTAGCATCCTTACACACAGAAACATTAGCATCCTTACACACAGAAACATTAGCATCCTTACTCACAGAAACATTAGCATCCTTACACACAGAAACATTAGCATCCTTACACACAGAAACATTAGCATCCTTACACACAGAAACATTAGCATCCTTACACACAGAAACATTAGCATCCTTACACACAGAAACATTAACATCCTTACACACAGAGGAAACAAGAGTCTGGCTGAAGTCTGTTAAAAGGACAGTTCAGTATTTTTCAGATGGATGTGTTTGTCATCAGTGTCTTTACTCTGGTGCACCCACACTGACTTACCCCCCACAGTGTCCTGTGAGCCCAGTTCTGGTCTGTTCTCAGCTGTGGGGCAGTATTAGCGGCTGCTACGTGCAGGTGCACAGCTGTTAACAGTGACAACGTGCATTGATCGCTATTGAGAGAAAGTAGCTTTAACCAATTACGAGGTGTGGGTTTTTGTTCTGTGACGGTTTTGTAATGTAAATAAATCAACACATACTGTTTTGAGAAGAAACATGGTTGATTTTGTTGACTCCAGGAAACCTGCCAGGAGATATTTAATGAGTTAAAACGCTCCTGCTTCGAACAACCGCCAATGGAAACATGTTCAAAGCACAAATATACTTAAGGATTTCTATTTTAAGAATATTGCTATTGTTTTGTGAAAAACTGTCATGGAAACACAGGTAGTGATGCCATACAGATTCATGTGAAAAATACTGAACTATCCCTTTAAGTCAAAGACAAAACTGATTATTTCCAGGTCATGTTTTGACATTTTCCTGACTTTAACAGCATTTCTCAGATGATAAAGACTTTTTCAGTCGACACATTCCATCAGCTTCAGATCATTCACACAAAAGCGGAAACACAAACTGAGTTACTTTAATTTTTGCGTCCTCCGTTGCTACTGTCCCGTCAGTGACCAGAGATAAAGCCATTGCCTCCTCCAGGAACTTCTGAAGCTTCTCTCCATCATGTCCTGGGTCAGACCCGGCCGTTTCTATGACGATGTAGAACGGGCAGTCTGTCCAATGAAGACAGGAGTTAGTGTCGTGTGTTTCTGTATGTGTGTGTATTTCTATCTTTATGGGGACACTGATGTGTTTACACAGTCATGGGGACCTCTGTCACTATGGGGACCAAAATTCAGGTCCACATGAGGGTTAAATATAAATTAAAGGTCCCCACTAGTATGTATGCAAATAATGTGACCCTATAACACATTAACATGTGTTGTTTTGGAAGTCCCCATAAAGTATGAGGGAAACAGATGCAAAGTGAAAGATGTTTTTTTCAAAGGTTTGAAGATGTTTCCTTTATTTAATTTTTTTCATGTTATTATTTTAATTTTTTATTGTATTATTATTTTTTAAGTTAATTAATAATTTTTTTATATTTGTAAATTTTAAAAAAATTTTATTTTGGAAAAAAATGTCTAGTCGTGATCTTATTTTTTATAAATTGTATTTTTTATTTTCCAAATTTTTTTACATTTAATTTATTTCTTTTTTAAATATATTTTAAATGTTTTATTTCATTTTTCTTTGGGAGGTTTGCACTCACTGTCCAATGGTTTCTTTACCGACAAGTGATGATTTCAAACTTGGTCCTCATGAGACATGTAAACGAGTGTGTGTGTGTGTGTGTGTGTGTGTGTGTATTTCTATCTTTATGGGGATATTGATATGTTTACACAGTCACAACATGTATTGGTTCTTCCTGTTCACTTCATGCAGGTGATTCCACTAAATATCCATCTACCTGCAGTTGTGTGGTTGGAACAAATACATGGCAACTTTTACTCTTTGGAGCTGGGATTACCCAACTCTGCTTTTGACACTATGGGGACGAAAATGTAGGTCCCCACAAGGGTTAAATATGTAAATGTAGGACCCTGTTAGTTAAAAAAAATTATATGGCCCTATAAATATATTAATTAGTTTTTCAGGAAGTCCCCATAAAGCACGAGGGAAACAGATGCAAAATCGAAATGTGTATTTTTCGAAGGTTTGAAGATGAGTTTACTTAAAAAGAAAAAAATTGTTTATTTTTTTAATATTTTTTTTATTATTTTTATTTATGTTATTATATTAAAATATATTAGTATTATTTATTTTACATTTTAAATTATTATTTTTATTTACTCGTTTGTTTTTAATTCCTTATTTTTTTTTTATTTAATTTACACATTTTTTATCATCATTATTTTTATTTTATTTTGTTTAAAAAGAAGTGTTTACACTCACTACCCAATGGCTACTTGATTACAAACTTGGTCCTCATGAGACATGGAAGTGTGTGTGTGTGTGTGTGTGTGTATGAATGTACCAGATATAGGGTTAGGCAGTTTCAGGTGTGTGTTTAACAGTCTCATAGATTCACTGTCCAGGAATTCAAAGGCGGACAGGATTTCTCCCAGCATGCCTCTGCACAGGTGGAACGTCTTCAGCAGCTGCTCAAACGTCTCACAGCCTGAAAACACAAAAACCACAGGTTCACATGAGTTTTTATTCCTGTTTAATCTAGAATAAAGGTTCATTCCTCTTTCAGATGAACTATGTAAACATCAGTTGAAAATGATAATTGACTATTAAACTGAATTCAGAATAAAGTCACTGGTTTATTCTGATCTTAATTCAATAATTCCTCTGACATGGAAACACTTCATTCCTCTGTAACTCCTCTGTTATTCCTGTCATTCTGCACATGCTCTGGGTCTGATCGTCATGACGATGTATATATTTTGCATTGTTGGTGCACATATTTGTTGTTGCTGGGCACATATTCCGCTGTGGGCATGAGTTTGTTGATTCCTATGGTTGATTGGGTCGAGCCGCTGCTTCGTAATTATGACAAAAATAAAGTCAAACATCACATGCAGTATCTGGTCTAACATGTTGATAGGGTTAGGGTTAGTCTACCCTAACCCTAACCAAAACATCACATGTACCGGTAGTATCTGATCTAACATGTTGATAGTTGAAAGAAATGCAAAACAGGAAGTGGGTGCTATGGTTTTCTTCCAGTAGACATCCAGATGTTAAGCGGCCGTTCTGTCCAATCAGAACCCTCTGTACCTCCAGCTCTGAGAGATCAATTAACTAAAGCAGAATACACCCACCCATGTCCATGTAAACACGAAGGAAATACATTTAATTCTGAATTATTTTATTTTCCGAATAAATAATTCAGAATAAAAAAGAACATCATGTAACCATAGCGACAGATGAATCAGTGAAAGTGTCGTACCCAGGAAGACCACGTTGATGGATCTGGGTTTCCGTGGACACAGGATGGACACGGCTGTGATGACCCCCAGCGTGCCCTCTGACCCTATGAACAGCTGTTTGAGGTCGTATCCGGTATTATCTTTCCTCAGTGTGGCCAGACAGTCCAGGACCCGCCCATCTGCCAGAACCTGCACAGGTGGAGGACACATTCACATCCTTATGTGACTTCTACACATGTGACCGTACACATGATGTTCAACTCTGATAATACAACATACTATACATACACAGCTGACAGCTAACCCTAACCCTAACCCTAATCAGCTCCACTACACTGCTACACAGAGCGGCTGTGGTTCAGGTGGTAAAACAGGTCGGCTGAAGGGCTGGCGGTACACGTCCCGACTCTGGATGTCCATATTTTGAAGTGTCCATGGGCAAAGACACTGAACCCTAAGTTAGTCTCCCAGTAGGACTGACAACCTTAGAAACCTACTGGTGTATGAGTGTGTGTGAATGGGTGAATGTGAGGCTAATGTAAAGAGCTTTGAACCATGAAGGTGGAAAAGAACTATAGAAGTGAAGAACATTTACCATTGAAATAACCAGCTGACACACACACACACACACACACAAACACTTACTTAGCTTAAGGTTGTCCATCGTGTCCGATGATGACAATCCATCTCTATTTCTTGTGAGTCCACCTCATGTGGCTGTGTAGCCCAATCCGTGATCCACACTGCTTGCCACAAACAGAGCAGGTGAAGACATTGACTGGGGGTGTGGGTGTGGCACTGGCTTCATGTCTCATTTGACGTTTCCTGGTACGTCGGTCACCTCGGTCCTCCTCAAGTTTGTGTACTCCTTGTTGGAGGAGCTGCCGCCAGATGGAGCGTTCGGCTGCAGTGTCCTCCAGCTGGGTCGGGTTCAGGCCGCACTTTTTCATGGCAGTCTTCACCTGGTCTTTATATCGCTTTTTCGGGCCTCCTGCCAAGCGACGGCCACGATGAAGCTGACCATAAAGCACTTTGCGTGGCAGGCGTTCCTCTGACATCCTGATCACGTGGCCTAGCCAGCGAAGCTGGTGGTGGGTGACTGTCGCCTCCACACTGGTGCAGTTGGTCTTGCAGAGTATCTCAGTGTGGGGGACTCGGTCCTTCCAGGATATCCCCAGGATACATTGTAGGCATCTAATATGGAAGGCCTCAAGCATCCTGAGGTGGCGGCTGTACAGGGTCCACGCTTCACAGCTGTAGAGGAGGGTTGTCATAACAACAGCCAGGTAGACCGCTACCTTGGTGTGGAGTTTAAGGTCCTTGTTTTGGAACACTCTTTTCCTGAGTCTGCCAAACGATGCCGATGCCTGTTTTATCCGGTTTTGGATCTCCCTGTCGATACTGCAGTCGTCAGAGAGAAAACTGCCGAGATATTTGAAGGAGTCCACTGTTGCAAGTGGCTTATTGGAGATGGTGAAGGTTGGTGGATGAGATGGAGGAGTGGATGCCCACTGGCAAATTACCTCGGTCTTCGCCACGTTGACAGAAAGGCCCAGTCTGCCATAGGCACTTGCAGCAGCTGAGAGGATAGCCTGTAGTGCTTCCGGTGTGTGGGCCACAACTGCACAGTCATCTGCATATTGGAGTTCGATGACTTGCTCCGATGTTACTTTTGTGACTGCTTGAAGCCTTCGGATGTTGAACAGGTTTCCATCAAGACGGAAGTCCACAGTAACCCCACTGTCCTTCTTGATCCTCTCACGAAGCAACAGCGTCACACACAGGAGGAAGATGTTAAATAGGACTGGAGCAAGGACGCAGCCCTGGCGTACACCGGTGCACACCTTGAAGGGTTCTGATTCCTGGCCGCCAATAGTCACACGTGACATCATCCCCTCATGGAATTGCCTAAGGATGACTTAAGGAGGATATTCCAGAGGAGCTCCCTGTTGACCGTGTCAAAGGCTTTTGACAGGTCGATAAAAGCAACAAACAGGTCCTGGTGGTGTTCCCTACACTTCTCTTGAAGCTGCCGTGCTGTGAACACCATGTCCACAGTACTCCTGTTCTTCCTGAAGCCACACTGTGACTCTGGCAGCAGGTCTTCTGTAATGCGCGTCACCAGCCTGTGTAGCATGACTTTGGCTAGGACTTTCCCAGCAACAGCCAGAAGTGAAATGCCACGGCTGTTGCCACAGAGGGACTTGTCCCCCTTGCCTTTATAGATGGTGATGATATTGGCATCTCTCCACTGCTGAGGGACAGTTTCCTGCGTCCACACATTGCTGATGACAAGGAAAAGGGCACGGGTGCAGAGGTAGCCTCCTTGCTTGAAGATCTCTGCAGGGATGCTGTCAGGACCAGGGGTCTTGTTATTTTTCAAAGACCTTATTGCACTCCTAACCTCTCCATAGGTTGGTGGAAGGTCAAGGTCTTGGATGGTAGGGTGGTCGGGTAGTTCCTCCAGAACTGAGGGGTCTGTTGGGGAGGGTTGGTTCAGTAGGGTTTCAAAATGTTCTGCCCACCTTTTGGTGATGAGCTTCTGGTCTTTTATGAGGGTTGTACCGTCATCTGACTTCAGCGGGGAGACAGCGCAGTTTCTTGGGCCGTAGATGGTTTTCACTGCATCGTAAAAGTTGTGCATATCGTTCTTGTTGGCATGAGATTGAATTTCAGCCGCCTTCGATATCCACCACTCATTTTGCAGGGCACGTAATTTTGACTGCACTTCCCTCCTGGATGTTTGCCATTGCTGTCGGAGCACAGCTGATGTGGGGTTGTTGAGTACAGCACTGTGTGCTGCGTGCATGTGTTTGAGCATGATGGTTATTGTGCCTGAGTTGTCATCAAACCAATCCTGATGTTTTCTGCGCTTATAGCCGATTGATTGGGCTGCTGCCTCATAGAGCTTGGAGCTGATAGAGAACCATTTGTCATCAATGGGATCATCTCTCATCAGAATATGCTCAATGTCTTCCAGGTTGTCAGCCAGTGAAGAACGGAGATTGTCCCGAGCCATAGGCTCTGCTAGCCGGGCACAGTCAAGCCTCTTCTTCCCTGACCTTTGGAGACGTATAGTAGGGCGTACTTGCACTCGGAGTCTGGTTATGATAAGCCGGTGGTCGGTCCAGCACTCAGCTCCTCTCATTGCACGAGTTAGCAAGACGTCTTTTATGTCCTGGCGTCTTACAATGGTGTAGTCAATCAAGTGCCAATGTTTGGAGCGTGGGTGCATCCAAGATGTTTTGTGTTTATTTTTTAGTTGGAAGATGGTGTTTGTGATGGTCAAGTCATGTTCAGCACAAAGGCTTAGGAGCCGCAGGCCATTGGCATTGGCTTGCCCGATGCCATGCCCACCAATAACACCACTCCACACCTTGTTGTCCTTCCCCACTCTGGCGTTAAAATCGCCCAGCAAGAAGATCTTATCCTCCTTAGGTATGTTTCGGAGGACCTCATCTAACACCTGATAGAAGCGGTCCTTAACGTCTTCCTTTGATGGTAGGGTAGGTGCATAGGCACTAAGAAGGGTGGCATATCTTTTCTTAGCCAGAGGGATCCTAAGTGACATAAGCCTTTCACTTATGCCAATCGGTGTTTCTGGGAGTTTTGGTAGGAGGCTGTTCTTTATTGCAAGTCCCACGCCATGCTGATGCTGCCCTCCTGGAGGGTATCCTTTCCAGAAGAAAGTGTATCCTTGTCCCTCTTCCTTTAGGGAACCTTCATCCAGAAGTCTGGTTTCGCTAAGTGCAGCAATATCAACATTGTAGCGGTTGAGTTCCGTTGCAATGAGTGCAGTTCTACGCTGAGGTCTATCGGTGTTGACGTTAGCGTCCAGGAGTGTCCTTATATTCCATGATGCCAGTTTGAGAGGGATTATTTTCTTTGTTTTATTTCGACCGCTGAGTGGAATTCCCGATAGGTGCGGTGGCCTATCCAGGATGTTTCTGAGTGGGCAATGTTTGGGCCACCTTTTCTAGGCCCCTCCCCGGTTGGGGTGAGCAGTGCGGTCCTGAAAAGGGCTGCTCAGTCGCACAGGGGTCTGCCGGGAGTAGCTGCCACCCAAATTCAACTACTAGCGACCATGAATAGCCCTGTGCCGCTGGTGTGCAGGGTTCTGATTAGGAGCTTCCGGTGCATTCATACCTGCTCCCGTCACCAGACACCCCATCGCCACCAGACTTTGGTCCATTTCCGGTAGCTGGTCTCACCGAGGCAGAGATGGATACCTGCGCATAGAGGGTATTTAGAGTGCCACCGGGGGTGCGCATGTCCCAGCCGCACTTCTTCACTGTGGGAGGGTGGGATCCGGTGGCAAGGGGGACCCAGGACGACCGGCACTCTTCCACAGTTGCAGGAGGCTGCCGGAGCTCCAGTCTTTCGGAGGACCGCCTATCGTGTGCCTTCAGTCACGTTGCTTTTCTCTCAGGGTGTGCTCCCCTAGCCTTTGTCTTCCTAGACTTACCCACAAGGCAGCGGGGCAGTGGTTGGTCAGTGCCAGGGCGTGTCCACTACGTGGGCCTGCGCAGCTGACCTCTGGGGACCACTGCAGCTCCGAGATCCCCTGTCGATTCGCCTGGAGTCGCGAGACATCCAGTTACCGTGTGTGGCCACGAGGAGGCTCGGCAGGAGTCTTGGTGATGGAGAGGCTGTGTACTGGCAGGAGAAGACTTACACTCAGAGTAGCTTCCCCGTTCGCCACTAAGGGCTAGCCAGCGGCAGCAAGCTGTAAGCGAGAGAGTTGCAAGCAGGTGGCAAGTAAGCATGCATCTTGCCTCTAGCTACTGCACTACTGCACTAGACGCATCACAACACCCTGCACACATGCACACACACACACACACAAACACACACACACACACACACACAAACACATATACACATATACACACACAAACACACACACAAACACACACACACACACACACACACACACACAAACACATATACACACACACATGCTACCAGAGGGTTGGGGTTAGTGAAGTCTGTGTCTTAATACATGTTCCACACACCTTTGGTTTGGAACATTCTATTCAGAAGTTTTGAGAACTCACCACCTCCAGCCCCAGCACGGTTCCCCTCAGAGAACCGTAACGCAGCAGCCGCAGACCGCCCGCATTAGTCGCCACGTTTCCTCCAATGTGACAGCTGCCTTTGGCTCCCAGATCCAGAGGCATAATGTAGTCCCTGTCCTCCAGGTAGAACGACAGGTTCTCCAACACACAGCCCGCCTGACATGTCAGAATACCTGAAACACAAACCATACTCACTACAACACCCAGTTAACCCTGACCCTAGAACACCCAGTTAACCCTGACCCTAGAACACCCAGTTAACCCTGACCCTAGAACACCCAGTTAACCCTGACCCTAGAACACCCAGTTAACCCTGACCCTAGAACACCCAGCTAACCCTGACCCTAGAACACCCAGCTAACCCTGACCCTAGAACACCCAGTTAACCCTGACCCTAGAACACCCAGTTAACCCTGACCCTAGAACACCCAGTTAACCCTGACCCTAGAACACCCAGTTAACCCTGACCCTAGAACACCCAGCTAACCCTGACCCTAGAACACCCAGCTAACCCTGACCCTAGAACACCCAGTTAACCCTGACCCTAGAACACCCTGCTAACCCTGACCCTACAACACCCAGTTAACCCTGACCCTACAACACCCAGCTAACCCTGACCCTAGAACACCCAGCTAACCCTGACCCTAGAACACCCAGTTAACCCTGACCCTAGGACACCCAGTTGACCCTGACCCTAGAACACCCAGCTAACCCTGACCCTAGAACACCCAGTTAAAACCCTGACCCTAGAACACCCAGTTAACCCTGACCCTAGAATACCCAGTTAACCCTGACCCTAGAACACCCAGTTAACCCTAACCCTAGAACACCCAGCTAACCCTAACCCTACAACACCCAGCTAACCCTGATCCTAAAACACCCAGCTAACCCTGACCCTAGAACACCCAGCTAACCCTGACCCTAGAACACCCAGCTAACCCTGACCCTGGAACACCCAGCTAACCCTGACCCTAGAACACCCAGCTAACCCTGACCCTAGAACACCCAGCTAACCCTAACCCTAGAACATCCAGCTAATCCTAACCCTAGAACACCCAGCTAACCCTAACCCTCGAACACCCAGCTAACACTAACCCTAGAACACCCAGCTAACCCTAACCCTAGAACACCCAGCTAACCCTGACCCTAGAACACCCAGTTAACCCTGACCCTAGAACACCCAGCTAACCCTGACCCTACAACACCCAGCTAACCCTGACCCTACAACACCCAGCTAACCCTGACCCTAGAACACCCAGCTAACCCTAACCCTAGAACACCCAGCTAACCCTAACCCTAGAACACCCAGCTAACCCTGACCCTAGAACACCCAGTTAACCCTAACCCTAGAACACCCAGTTAACCCTAACCCTAGAACACCCAGCTAACCCTAACCCTAGAACACCCAGCTAACCCCGACCCTAGAACACCCAGTTAACCCTAACCCTAGAACACCCAGTTAACCCTGACCCTAGAACACCCAGTTAACCCTAACCCTACAACACCCAGCTAACCCTGACCCTAGAACACCCAGCTAACCCAGACCCTAGAACACCCAGTTAACCCTGACCCTAGAACACCCAGCTAACCCTGACCCTACAACACCCAGCTAACCCTGACCCTAGAACACGCAGCTAACCCTGACCCTCGAACACCCAGCTAACCCTGACCCTAGAACACCCAGCTAACCCTGACCCTAGAACACCCAGCTAACCCTAACCCTAGAACATCCAGCTAATCCTAACCCTAGAACACCCAGCTAACCCTAACCCTCGAACACCCAGCTAACCCTAACCCTAGAACACCCAGCTAACCCTAACCCTAGAACACCCAGTTAACCCTGACCCTAGAACACCCAGTTAACCCTGACCCTAGAACACCCAGCTAACCCTGACCCTACAACACCCAGCTAACCCTGACCCTACAACACCCAGCTAACCCTGACCCTAGAACACCCAGCTAACCCTAACCCTAGAACACCCAGCTAACCCTAACCCTAGAACACCCAGCTAACCCTGACCCTAGAACACCCAGTTAACCCTAACCCTAGAACACCCAGTTAACCCTAACCCTAGAACACCCAGCTAACCCTAACCCTAGAACACCCAGCTAACCCCGACCCTAGAACACCCAGTTAACCCTGACCCTAGAACACCCAGTTAACCCTGACCCTAGAATACCCAGTTAACCCTGACCCTAGAACACCCAGTTAACCCTAACCCTAGAACACCCAGCTAACCCTAACCCTACAACACCCAGCTAACCCTGATCCTAAAACACCCAGCTAACCCTGACCCTAGAACACCCAGCTAACCCTGACCCTAGAACACCCAGCTAACCCTGACCCTGGAACACCCAGCTAACCCTGACCCTAGAACACCCAGCTAACCCTGACCCTAGAACACCCAGCTAACCCTAACCCTAGAACATCCAGCTAATCCTAACCCTAGAACACCCAGCTAACCCTGACCCTAGAACAACCCAGCTAACCCTAACCCTAGAACACCCAGCTAACCCTAACCCTAGAACACCCAGCTAACCCTGACCCTAGAACACCCAGTTAACCCTAACCCTAGAACACCCAGTTAACCCTAACCCTAGAACACCCAGCTAACCCTAACCCTAGAACACCCAGCTAACCCCGACCCTAGAACACCCAGTTAACCCTAACCCTAGAACACCCAGTTAACCCTGACCCTAGAACACCCAGTTAACCCTAACCCTACAACACCCAGCTAACCCTGACCCTAGAACACCCAGCTAACCCAGACCCTAGAACACCCAGTTAACCCTGACCCTAGAACACCCAGCTAACCCTGACCCTACAACACCCAGCTAACCCTGACCCTACAACACCCAGCTAACCCTGACCCTAGAACACCCAGCTAACCCTAACCCTAGAACACCCAGCTAACCCTAACCCTAGAACACCCAGCTAACCCTGACCCTAGAACACCCAGTTAACCCTGACCCTAGAACACCCAGTTAACCCTAACCCTACAACACCCAGCTAACCCTGACCCTAGAACACCCAGCTAACCCAGACCCTAGAACACCCAGTTAACCCTGACCCTAGAACACCCAGCTAACCCTGACCCTACAACACCCAGCTAACCCTGACCCTACAACACCCAGCTAACCCTGACCCTAGAACACCCAGCTAACCCTAACCCTAGAACACCCAGCTAACCCTAACCCTAGAACACCCAGCTAACCCTGACCCTAGAACACCCAGTTAACCCTAACCCTAGAACACCCAGCTAACCCTAACCCTAGAACACCCAGCTAACCCTGACCCTAGAACACCCAGTTAACCCTAACCCTAGAACACCCAGTTAACCCTGACCCTAGAACACCCAGTTAACCCTGACTCCTGGCAGAAGGGTCGTTCCATGTCAGATCATCCAGACCCTCCCAGGTTACCCTGGCAGAAAATTCTCAAAGTTGACAACTATAGCAATCTATAGTAAAAAAAAAAAAAAAAAAAAGTGAAAAATGTGATCCATTGTGCAGACGGTGAACCACAACCTTCAAAATTCCATTTTTTAAATGAAAAATCAAACAAAAGAAAATGAGAGTGGAATGTCAAAGAGAGGGATCAGGAATAGTCACAGAAAAGTTTAAAGCTTCAGTTCCTTAAACTTTATGATCTGTGCTATTTAAAAACCAGCACCACTTTGGCAGCTTTTCAGCCAACTTTGGAGCCATATTGTGGATCAACCTCTGTAATGTGAGCATAGATTGTGATTCTAGGAACAGGTGTCAAACTCCAGTCCTCGAGGGGTGCATGTTTCCCTCTTCCATGTGATTCAATTTAAAGCCTTTAACTCCTGTGACTTTAGCATTTCCACAGTAAAAAATAAAATAAAATAAGCAACAAAATGAACAAAAACGGCCAAAGTCTTCAATTAAATTAACAATGAATAATAAACTAATAAAATAATTAGTAACATGAACAAAGTAAGACACAAATGGAACAAAATTTAAGAAAAAAACAAAACAAAACTAAATGTAGAAAAATGAGCTTAAACTAAGAAATATTTACAAAATTATAAATAACATAAAAAAACAGAACTAGTGTTGAAATTAGGTCCAGACAGTTTGAATTTTGTTTTTTCCTAAATTAGTTTAGTTAGTTAGACACCTGTTCTATGAACAATATTTAAACTAAACCATCTGTACTAGTTCTCTCTTTTTTTTCTTTTTTAGTAAATTTTTTGCAAAGTCTTCCATTATAATTTTTTAAACATTTATTCGTTTTTGTTCACTTTATCGCTCATTTTTTTGTTAATTTAACTACATTTTGTTTTACTATTTTTTTCTTTCATTTTATTCCACTTGTGTCTTACTTTGTTCATCTTACTACTTCTTTTGTTTATTATTCATTTTTGTTAATTTTATTGATGACTTTGGCCGTTTTTGTTCATTTTGTTGCTTATTTTATTTATTTATTTATTTTTACCGTGGAACTACTAAAGTCTCAGGAATTAAAGGTTTAAACCAGAAGGAAATATCTAAAACATGCAGGACACTGACCCTTGAAGACTGGAGTTTGACACCCCTGTTCTAGGGGAAACGTTATCCAGGCAGAACAAAAATCTCTCAAAAATCAAAACTGTCGGTCAAATGACAGAGGAGCAGTCGAAGACAAAATAATAATAAAAAAAAAAAACTAAAACTAAAACTTGGACGGTCTTTACTTCAAAACTATTAGAGATATGGTATTATTTCATAACTCCATAAGAGGAACCTGCAGGAATGACTGGAGAACTCCCTGAGAGGGTCATGTGTGAAATGTCAGTTTCTCTGGATGCTCTGACATGGAATGATCCAGATGTTTGCAGACGTACCAGAGACACTGTCAAATGTCAGGATGTTGTTCATGAGGGCAGTGGACAGGACGATCTCATCATAAACTGGAACACTCCCTCCTACCAGGCCCGTGTTCCCTCCCTGAGTGTTAATGGCCAGGTTTTGACTGTTACAGTACCTGTAGGAGTTTAGGATAGACAAGTGTCCCCAATGCATTTACTGGATCAGCATTAAGCAAAGCTAAACAGTCACAATAACTCCCAACCTTTTTGAGTTGTAACACAGATTAAAACACACTGTTGTTCTGCTAATTCAAACTTTAAAAAAAGTCAAAATCGTGAGATAAAAAGTCAAAATGATAAGATTAATGTCAGAATCATGAGATAAAAAGTCAAAATGATAAGATTAATGTCAGAATCATGAGATAAAAAGTCAAAATGATAAGATTAATGTCAGAATCATGAGATAAAAAGTCAAAATGATAAGATTAATTATGCGATAAAAATCTGAATTGAGATTAAAAAGTAAAAGATTATGAGACAAATGTCAGAATTATGTGATAAAAAGTATAAATTCCAAGTCACTGAGCACAACCAAAATTAATCCATATATATGGTACTCTGTGGTTTTTGGAGAAGATTAAAGTCTTTTAAGTCCACCTTATAGTCTGGAAAATACAATAGTAGCTTTGTAAGAAAGTTCATCTGGCCATGAAATGACCAACACTACTGTAGAAAATGATGGTTAACATGCTTTCTTATCCTCTAGGGAAATAAAAAACACAGTCTGCAAATATAGCAGCACCTCAAAACTAAGACATGGATCAAACTTAAGACTTTCTCTCATTATTTACCTGAGAACTTGAGAAACTTCTGCTGTGCTGACAGGTCTCAGTAACAACTCGCTGGAGCCTAGAGGAGAAAAATGATGCATCATTAAAACACTTCTTTAGTTCAATGAGCTTTGTGACTGTAGGTGGAAACATCGTGGATTATGGTATTGCATTAATTATGCTTAAACATTATATGCTTATGTATATTATATTCATTACGTGTTTGTGTCTTATCAAACTACTTTCAACAGTTGTTGGGCAGTGTTTACGGCTGCTATGTGCACAACTGTTAGCAGTGACAACGCTAGGGCATCAATCGCTATTGAGAGAAAGTAGTTAGGGTTAGAGTTTTTGTTCCCTGATGATTTTGTTATGTAAATAAATCACTCATTCCAACACATACTGTTTCGAGAAAAAACACATTTTATTTTGTTGACCCCAGGAAACCTGCCAGGACTACTTTGGCTTTGACCAAAACTGGACCAGAACTGGGCTCACAGGACACTGTCGGGGGTAAGTCAGTGTGGGTGCACCAGAGTAAAGACACTGATGACAAACACATTCATCTGAAAAATACTGAACTGTCCCTTTAACATGTAAAATATGATGTCATTCTCTGAGGTAAAGTGCATGAGCACATAATACAATATCATACTATTGTCATTACCGTTTCTCTCATTCTCTCCATTGCAGATTCTGCTATATGGATGAGCACGCACACGCACACACACACACACACAAATTCAACTGTACATATAAAAATAAACAAACAACAAAGAAACACACATTAACATAAGAAGTAGTGAATGAACATGACAAATATAAAGATATAGCATTAATAATCAACTCTAAACAAAATAAGATCAGTTTCTACTCAAAAATGTCCTAATTCAACTGGGGTCTGGTTGTCCATGCATCTAAGGGCCAGTTTAGTAAACGTGCCTCAGTAAAAACATGTCAACAGGAAGTGTGCCAACCTCTGACAGACTGCAGCCAGTCTACGTTACTGGACTCCAACAGGTCTGCGTCCATGATGCATCTGCCTGGGAGGAGCTTCTGGAAGAACGCCACGTCTTCCGCAGTGACTCTGGAGAACGGCCGTCGTTCTGGAGCAGCAGCAGGAGAAGAAGCAGCAGCTCTGGATCCATCTGAAGCAGAACTCAGCTGTCTGGAGAAAAAGCAGGACTGGGAAGAAGAAGCAGCAGGTCTGGCCCTGGAGGACACACTGTGGGCGGGGCTTAGGTTTTTGCAGGCGGGGCTCAGGTGGTTGCAGGCGGGACTCATGTGGCTATAGACGGGGCTCAGGTGGATGTGGGCGGAGCTTAGGTTTTTGCAGGCGGGGCTCAGGTGGTTGTAGGCGGGGCTTAGCTGTCTAAGAACTGGCCTGCTTGTGTGGAGGACGGCTGCCATGTGAGCAGAGTTCAGAATCATGTCTGATGAAAAAGGCACAAAGAAAAGAAGACAATAAACCAAGGGTCTCAAACATGTGGCCCGGGGGCCAAATGTGGCCCCTGGGATGCAAAGCATAATAACCTATTATTAAATGACTCCATATTTTCTTCTCAGTTTTTTCTTTGTCTATAAATGATAACTTCTACTTTTGTCATTGTTTTACTGCAAAACATATTAAATGATGAAAATATTGACATTCACAAACTATCCTGTAACAATAACATGTGGAAAAACATGAACAAATGTGAACAACCTGAAATGTCGAAAGAAAATTAGACACAATTTGAACCATTTCCTGCTTGTGTTACTAAGAGTTTAGTGTCTGAGGCAGAATATTGTTGTTTTTTGCACTAATAAATCAGGGCTGTCAAACCCATGTTAGTTCAATTCCACGTTCAGCTAAATTTGATCTGAAGTGAAGCTGAACCTTTGAAATAAGGGTGTTCATGAAAGAAACATGACAGATATTGTCTTATTAAAATCTATGAATGAATAATGTTTTCCTATAGTATTTGTTTAGCTACTGGTGTGAAAAAATACTCTGGTAAAAGTAGAAGTACTGATTCAACTCCTTTTTTTTCAAAGAGTCATAAACACCGCCCAAAAGATCATCGACCACCCTCTCCCATCACTTCAAGAACTGTACAACACACGCTGTCTAAGGAGGGCACGCTGTATCCTGAAGGACTGTTCCCACCCAGGACACCAGGTTTTTCAGCTGCTGCCTTCTGGAAGACGCTACAGGCTGCTAAGGGCGACGCACAAATAGACTCAAAGACAGTTTTTATAACAAGGCCATAATGCTGCTTAATTCAAGTTCATCAGTTCATTAAACAACAGTTGATCTGTACAATAATCTGTGCAATAATCACTTTTCATGCGGTTTATAGAGGTTGCAATACCACTGTCATCAGTGCTCCCTGCTTTTAGTTATTTGTATTTATTTTATTTTTATATATAGATATTTATATTTTATCCTGACTGTTGAATGTGATATTTCTATTTTTTATACTTGATAATTCTTTCTATCTTTTTTGCACAGTGTGGGGAGTCAATCCCAATTTCGTTGTGCTCAAGTACCATGTACGAAGGCTCAATGATAATAAAGTTGAATTGAATTTAATTTAATTTACTGTAGTAAAAATGTACAACTTTTGTAATAAAGTAAAAAGTGAAACAGAATTTTTGGCATGGATGAAATAATATTTATTTAACCTGGAAAAATCATGTAAGTTTCAAAAGTATCTACAAAAATAAAGCATTTAAAAGCAACTTAGTGTGTAGATCACAGATGTCAAACATAAGGCCTGGGGGCCAAATCCAGCCTGCTAAAGGGATGAGTGTGTGAAATGCAAAAATAGACATTTAGAATTAATTAAAATCACTTTAGTTCGGGTTCCACATTCAGACCAATTTAATCTGTAGTGGGTCAGAACCAGTAAAATTCTATCATAATAATCCATAATCACAATTTATTTATTGAATTTCTCCCTTTGCAATTGTTAAAATGTTCTATATTTACACTAGAGTATAATTTCACTAAATATTTGAATAATATTGAACAGTCATTTAATAATAGGTTATTATGCTTTTCATCCCACAGGCCACATTTGGCCCAGAGCCACATGTTTGAGACCCCTGTTGTAAGGCATCATATAAATCTTTCAATGTACTTGTAGTTGCGTTTGTTTATACCATTTTCCCTTAATTCAAAGGCCAGAAATTTGGGTTGGGCCACATTTGGGTAATGACAATTTACATAGAAAATGTATTTAAAAAAAAGGGGAAAATACAAAATATTTTTAAATAACTTAGTGTGAAAGAAAAAAACACATTTTCCTCTACAGTAAAATAATGCGATATATAAGATTTATTTCATATTTAACCACTAAAACCTCAAGGCCATTGATTTTTTTGTTTGATGAGAATCAGTGACGTCACTCATCTTCAGCTGACGTCAACACACATTAGCTTGTTATATGTAAGGGACATTTGCTGGGATAAAGTCTGGTCGTTGCCACATACATTTTGATTGACTAATAAAGTCAGATTAATCTCTTTTAAGATGTTACATAGATTTTACTCAACCCACCACTGTTTACACTTACTTAAAAAAAGATATTGATATAAATTGCAGCTTTTGTAGGTTTTGAGGTCTCCATTTACATAAATGATTAAATAGCATCCATATCCTGTTCCCTTAATAAGAACACTGTGAAGTCATACTCTGTTTGTGCTGCACAACACATTCATGTACATTTTATTCTCTGGTTTCTGTTGCTGTTTCTTTTTTCCATGTTATCACCCCTGACAGAATGTATTTTGTTATACAAAATGTATGCAATGTTTTCTGACGAATAAAATAATTATATGTGGGCTAATATTTTTTTATTAAAGTTAATACACATTAGCCTGTTAGCTTAGCTTCATAATGGGGCCTCTATGCGGGTCTTTACCCTCAACTTCCAGCAAACAACAGCCGTATTCTTTTTAGAATTTTAAAACAATACTGCAGTGTGAATGGAGTCCCACAGTTTAAGGCAGAAAAATCTTATTTCCAAAGGTCACATCGCAGATGAAAGCTACTGTCAGTAATAAGAGCTAAAGTTAAGAACGAGCGCGTGCACCGGAAGACACGTCGTTTCGCAAACGCAACTGAAATGTGAAGTTCTCTCTGAATGTAGAGGAAAAATACGAGAAGACAAACGGTTGTAGTTTATCTGGTAGAAAACAAAAGTGTTTACCTTTAACTTCCTTCTTCCTGTTTTCATTTAGATAGACGACCGGCACTCAGATGAACAGGTGCAGTCTACCGCCACCTACAGGACTGGAGGTGCTACTGCAGGTGCAGGAGGGACTTTTAACTATCATCCCCTTTTCAATTCATGCTGATTGTGTTTAAAACAACTGAAAAATCCCTCTGCAGATGTTCTTCAGCTGTTTGGAATACAGATAAAAGAATAAGCTGTACACATTAAGCAAATATAGAAAGCGCTTTGAACACCATGGAAAAGCGATATATATATATATATATATATATATATATATATATATATATATATATATATATATATATATATATATATAAATATATAAATAAACATTAAGCAGTAACAGTTACAACAAGAACAAGTATTCAGAGAATACCTAATATCGCCCGTTGCTTCAAATCATTTGTGAAAATAATCTTGCTGGAATGTTCCGAGTGT
This sequence comes from Siphamia tubifer, assembly GCA_020466265.1. Lineage (NCBI taxonomy): Eukaryota > Metazoa > Chordata > Actinopteri > Kurtiformes > Apogonidae > Siphamia > Siphamia tubifer. The sequence continues at coordinate 4,894,927 of CM035804.1, read as the reverse complement.
AATATAATGTGGCTTCAGTTGTAAAATAAGACAATCCAAGAAATGATTGGTCTTCCTGACTATATTTGACAAGAATCATAATAATTGTTCTGTACTTCTTCTCATTTTTATTTTTGATATGAAGTTTCTATCATTATTCCCTGTTTCAGTTACAAAATCCATCCTTATTTGGTTTTGATGTGCTTGTTGGTCAAACTATCAAAAATCAATTATTAGTCACCTGTCGCTAATCCTCCATTTGAAGACGCCACCTGTGATTTAAATATTTCAGCTGCAGAATATTAATAAGCTTAATGTTAATGGTTCATGGTGATCAGTAACATTAATGACCCAGTCCATTTCCATCACAGTCTATGTTTGACACACAGTGTAGGTGATAACACCAATTATGATAATTGTATAAATCTTCATTCTGCATCATTTTGTACCAATCTGAAAGTTCAGTGACCCTCTATTTTTGATTTATAACCCATAATGTGATTAATCTCATCCAACATTGTTTGGGAGAGATTATTGTAATCACTGTGTGTGTGTACACAGAGACATATCATGCTACAACTCAATTGAATACTTGAGATATCACCATGAAATTACATGGACATATACATATAGCTAATGCACGTCAGATGGAAAGATCCATTTGAGTAGAGGTCAAAGGTCAAGGTCACAATTAACCAAAAGGTCAAAATCACATTATAGATTATAACTCAAGAACGGAGGGTCACAGAACTTTCAGATTGGTACCAAACGATGGAGAATGAAGATTTCTACAATTATTACATATGCCCAATAGTTTTTGAGATCTCTGGAGGTCAAAGGTGACATGTTGCAAAATTAACTTGTGTAACACTGTGTGTGTGTGTGTCAACCACAGACATATCACGCTACAACTTAATCAATACTGGATATATTACCATAATATTACATACACTGACACATATATATGGACATGCCCAGAACACCTCAGCTGGCTCCTCTGGACCTGGAGGAGCAGCGGCTCTACTCCCAGCCTCTCCTGGATGTCCGAGCTTCTCACCCTATCTCTAAGGCTGAGCCCACCCACCCTGCGAAGGAAACTAATTTCGTCCGCTTGTACCCGTGGCCTCATTCTTTTGGTCATGACCCAAAGCTCATGAGCATAGGTGAGAGTCGGAACGTAGATGGACCGGTAAATGGAAAGCTCGGCCTTCTGGCTTAGCTCCTTCTTCACCACAGCATCTGCATTACTGCGGATGCTGCTCCAATCCACCTGTCGACCTCCTGCTCCATCCTTCTGTCACTCGTGAATAAGATCCCGAGGTACTTAAACTCCTCCACCTGAGGCAGGACCTTCCCCCCGACTTGGAGAGGGCAGTCTACCCTCTACCCAAACATATCAGTTTTTATCTCACAATTTTGACTTTTTATCTCATAATCTCACATGATTATGATCTCACTTAATGCGCCTTATAATGCGGAAAATATGGTACTTACTTTTGTAAAGAATTTTGAAAAGCTTCACGTACCCCCTGCAGTACCTCCACATACCACCAAGGCGACGCATACCCCCATTTGAGAGCCACTGATATAGAACATATTATATAAATAAAAATGTTTTATTTTTCCTCTGTATGGAGACTTGTGGGGACAGCCTGTATACAACAGTGAGTATTTCGCAGATGCACAAAGCCTTCTGGATCCAAAGCACAGGCATCACAAGCTTCCATCGCAGGCCCAGTCCCCATAAAGACAATGTTATGGGACCCAATAAAGTCAAGAGTGCAGTCAATGTTTTATTACATATAAAAAAACAACAAAAGAAACTTTTTTCACTCAAAGCATCATTTGTGAACAAATTAATCTGAAACTGTACAAACTGTTAATTAAAATTAACCCCCCCCCCTCACACACACACACACACACACACAGTTCAGACAACTTGTAGAGAGTAGAGTGGGAAATGAGGAAGAAGAAGAAAAGGAGGAAGAGCAGGAAGATGAGGAGGAGGAAGAGGAATAGGAGGGGGCTTTTGCACAAGCCCCTCATTGCACTGCTTCAGACCCAGTGAGGGTTATGCTTCCTGCAGCCCCCCCATCCAACAGAACAAGCCCCTCCCCTCTCTTTCCTCTGCAGTAATGACACTGTAGGTACAGACAGTAAATATTCTTCTCCTCGGTGTCGTACAACTGGACACTCCACACATAAATATCAGTATTTAAAAACACTTTGATTCGATTGGCTCTTTTCCTTTCACACAGTTGGATGTTTCTGGCAACAGTTGTCATGGAAACTTAATAAACTTCTTCTGATTGTCTGTGAGCAGAGCGTCAACACTAGTGTTCTGAACAAAACTAACTGAACAAGTAAAAGTTTACAGGATTTTCTGGATTATAAAGTGCACTTAAAATACTTTAATTTTCTGCAAAAGCCACAGAGCGCCTTATATATGGATTCATTCTGGGTGTGCTTAGTGACTTGGAATTTTTACCTTTTATTGTGTGATTTAGACTTTTTATCTCATAATTTTGACTTGGTATTTCAATTTAGAATTTTTAATCTCATGAGTTTGACTTTTTTTCTTAGAATTTTGACTTTTTTAAAATGTGATTTAGCAGAATAAGAGTGTGACATACGTTATTGTGACGGTTTAGTTTTGCTTGATGTCCCATATATATGAAAAACCTCAAAAGTAAACTGTTCATTGACAGCACGCCTTATAGTGCAGAAAATACAGTATTTTTAAAGCTGAAAGTAGAAAAACTAAACCAGGACCGAACTGACTTTAACTGTTGCATCATTTTCTTCTGGTACATGTTGAGTTCCAGCTGAGTATTTGTATCTGTTCTGTCTCATGTCATTTTCATCTTGTTACAAGTTTTCCAGTATTGATTATTGATGCCTTTCACCATATTTCAATCCAATATTGTCTCCAATGTTTTCGTGTTGTTGCATCTTTCAGAATTATTGTTTTTCCATCTTATTCCATCAGTGCTTTGATGACGTGCCTGTGGTTACAACCACTGAAAAAAAACACCAGTTGACAGTTGTTACTATGGTTACCAGACCATCTGAAAGTGGTTCCTATGGTTACCAACAGGAAGTGTTTTTGGCTGAAACTGCCCCAGAAACACTGGCTATCAAACTGCAAGTGGGAGGGGCTAAGTATGCAAGGGGCGGGTGTTCTACAATATGTCCTCGGTGTCATTCACGCTCAGTAAGTTTATTTCAGTAACTGGTTGCTGTGGCGACGCACCAGCCGGCTCATTCCCGGGAGACGGTACTGGAGGCCGATCACAAAGTCAGAGCCAGAGAAGGATGAGGCCGAGTGTCCCCCCGCCTATCAGAGCGCAGAAGATGACCTCTGACCTTCCCAATGTCTCACGACTCTTTTCCTTTGTCCAGACCGCTGTGGATCTTGTCCAGGGTTTTCTTAATGCGCAGCGCCGTGAGTCTGGCAGATGGGTTCTGGTACCAGCACTCCTTCATCAGTTTCACTGAAGCACAAAGTGTCTGAAACACAGAAGAAACAGAGTCTGAAACACAGAGGAAACAGAGTCTGAAACACAGAGAGGAAACAGAGTCTGAAACACAGAGAGGAAACAGAGTCTGAAACACAGAGAGGAAACAGAGTCTGAAACACACAGAGAAAAAACAGAGTCTGAAACACACAGAGAAAAAACAGAGTCTGAAACACACAGAGAGGAAACAGAGTCTGAAACACAGAGAGGAAACAGAGTCTGAAACACAGAGAAAACCGTCTGAAACACACAGAGAAAAAACAGAGTCTGAAACACACAGAGAGGAAACAGAGTCTGAAACACAGAGAGGAAACAGAGTCTGAAACGCAGAGGAAACAGAGTCTGAAACACAGAGGAAACAGAGTCTGAAACACAGAGGAAACAGTCTGAAACACAGAGAGGAAACAGAGTCTGAAACACAGAGGAAACAGAGTCTGAAACACAGAGGAAACAGAGTCTGAAACACAGAGGAAACAGAGTCTGAAACACAGAGGAAACAGAGTCTGAAACACAGAGGAAACAGTCTGAAACACAGAGAGGAAACAGAGTCTGAAACACACAGAGAGGAAACAGAGTCTGAAACACACAGAGAGGAAACAGAGTCTGAAACACAGAGAGGAAACAGAGTCTGAAACACAGAGGAAACAGAGTCTGAAACACAGAGAAAACAGAGTCTGAAACACAGAGGAAACAGAGTCTGAAACACATTCTTCACTCATCTGTGATTAGAGGAAATATACACCTGTTGTTGTTCTATGGTTGTTTCCGATTGTTTCTCTCCAAATCGTCATAGAGTCACTTTGTTACGCCCGCCCTCTGACTCTATACTTCACTGTGATTGGTCGGACAGTTTCAGAAAAATCTAGCCAAAAGTTACATTGAGCGAAACTAGACTACTACGGTAGCACATTAGATATGCTGCAGCTTGGAGGGTCTAGCACAGCTAGGCTAGCCTGAATGTAAAAAATGAAGAAAATTAGTATGAGAGTCCTGTTTTAGAAGATGAAAATAATTTGATATTATTTTCAGTGTCCTCTCAAACACATCCACTACCTCAAAAGGATTCTATTTGGAAACATTCAAACTGTTAAAGTGGTAAAAGAAAAGGACTAACTGGGTCTGAGAACCAGCGGTTGGGGATAAAAGGCCTCTGCTGCTCCACACACACCACCTTCCTCATGTCCTCGAAGCTGGGGTCGTTTGGCACCTGGTCGTAGAACGGAGGCTTGTAGTCCTCAACAATACCTGAACATGTGAAATAAAGAACATTAGTCAAAGTCACATATGATGGATGAGCTTCACGTCCTCATGCACTGTTCTGACCGTTGCTGTAAGTGCGTCTGGCGATCTCCCACAGCACCAGGCCGAACGCCCAGATGTCCACTCTCTTGTAGGCATCGAAGCAGTCCGTCTGAATGCTCTCATCCAGGACCTCGGGGGCCATATAACGCTTGGTCCCCACCTTCGGATTGTTTCCCACATCCAGCAAATTGTCCGCTTGGGAATGGGTCACAGCCAAACCTGTACGACCGAACCAGAGCACATGATGTTTAGAGCGATTTGAGCAGGTTGTGTACGGAAGTGGACCCTGACCCTAACAGGCAGACGGACAGGAACATGCAGTCATTTAAGAAAACCCAACAACCAACAGGTGAATAGAGCTGAAATGATTCAATGACTGGAACAAATTAAGAAAAAAATATTTGCATTTTTCCAAAATATATGCTTGGTTTTCTTAGTTCCATGGGTTCCACTGTTGTTGGAACCACTACCCCAGCGGTGGCTCAGTTGGTAGAGCAGGTCATCCAATGAACAAAAGGTTAGTGGTTCGCATCCCGGCTCTGGCTGTCCACATGTCAAAGTGTCCTTGGGCAAAGACACTGAACCTTACTTAGTCTCCCAGGAGGACTGACAGAACCTTAGAAACCTACTGGTATGAGTGTGTGTGAATGGGTGAATGTGAGGCTAATGTAAAGAGCTTTGAGCAACATGAAGGTGGAAAAGAACTATTTAAGTGCAGAACATTTACCATTTGTTTCCTACGGATGCTTAGTGTGATTGTCATGACACTAGGATCCACACAGACATGGACCATAGTTCAGCAGAGATAACAAGGGACAAAAAGGCAAAAAATGTCTCTGCTCACTTGTCTACATCACAACCATCACTTACTCCTTTGAAGCTTTCGCACAATAACTACAACATTAACAAGAAAAGCACTCAGAGCGCGAACCTCCACCAAGGCAGACCTCCCCCCTTCGAATGAAGAGAGGTCCACCAAGGAGGTATCCAATTTGAGTCAGTTTGTCTGTCAGCAGGATTACACAAAAAGTTAACAGATTTTGATAAAATAGGGGGTGTCACAAGGAACAAAAGATTACATTTTGGTGATGATCTGGAAGAGATCCTGGATTCTGGATCACTTTGAAATTTTACATTTACATATGTAGTTTATGGTAAACTACATATATATCCACAGTTGTCCTGGGGCAGACTGACAGAAGACCAGCTGACATTCTGCACCTCCAGCCCCTCCCACCACCACCTATGGCCCCTCCCACCACCAAACATTCATACACCAGTGTGACACTAGAAAGTGTGTCTGTCCAAGGGCACACAACAGCACATGACCAGCACAGAGTGGGATATGAACCATCAACCCTTCAGTTATTGGACAACCTGTTCTACCAAACTGACCCACAGCCCCTCCCCTCACAAATGTTACACATATCCATCTTTATTTTTTTCAGTTTAGTTGTTGTAAATTGCAGTGCAGAGATGTGATGGGACATGTTTCTTGTCATTTGTACTTAATCTAACTGGATGAACCAGGTACAAACACCAATGATAGTTAGAGCTGTCAAAGTGTAAAGTAGTTTCAATGTTTTAAATTCTCATACCTAGATCTGCGATGCAGCAGCGCAGCTCCTTTGTGACCAAGATATTCTTGCTCTTCAAATCTCGGTGCGCGATGGCTGGTTTGCCCTCAGTGCCAAAGATCTCCGTGTGCAGGTGCACCAAGCCGCATGCTATCGACGCTGCCATCGCTAGGCCCTCTGATGTTTCCACGGCAACACGTTGCAAGTAGTCATAAAGGGAGCCATTCTCATGGTAATGTGTGATGAGCCACAGCTGGGTACTGGAGTTTCGAGAAGTCATGTCCGACGCCATGAAACCTGAGGGCGGAGACCAAAGACGGAAAACCACAAGTCAACCTTGTATTTCATGTTTTGGGTAAAAAAAAAACAAAAAAAACAAACACAAAGCACTGCAAACATAAACCTAACTAGAATAGAAAAAGTTCTAAACCCACCCAGTATGTTTTCCTGTCTGAGCAGCACGGTGTTGTAGATCTCGGTCTCTCTGAACCAGGACTTTTCATCTCTGGAAGAAAAGATTTTCACAGCCACGTTCTCCCCCTGCCACTGGCCACGCCACACCTCCCCATACCGGCCTTTACCTACACATGTGAGGAGGTCCAGTTAGAAACATCTAGAACAATCTGAACAGTCTACACATGGACATGTCAGGAGGTCCAGTTAGAAACTAGGGATTTGACTTTTGGTCCAAAACACTATTCGAATATTATTCAAAAATTGAACATGTTTTCACGACCCCACAAACACACACACAATGACAGAAAGGGTAAGAGGTAATCAAACATTTACTGAAGAAACAAGAACGTTACAAATTACACAACGACAACATGTTGATCTTCCCTGAACAATTCATCTCATCTTCTGCATAAAACAAGTAAAAGACTTTTAATTTGGAAATCACAATAACTGCAGCCAACACTATATTTAATTTAACTGTCTAGGCAGAACCAAGGGAAACAGCTAATTTCAACTACAATGTTGAATAGATTTAACAACAATAGTCACATGAATCTATGCCATTTATTAAAATAAATAAAATGTCCACATGTTCAGGGTGGAGGCGTGTGCAGCCTGTTCACTATTAATTCAGTTGCCAAGAACACGCGCTCTGACGGCACAGACGATGCAGGCACACAGAGGTACGTGCTCACCAACTTTGCCAGATGGGGTTATTTTTTTTGGTTGTGCATCTTTCTTGTGTGTGCAGCATTTTGTCGATGTGGTGAGTTTGCCCCTTGACCACCATACAATGCAAGTCAATACGACATTCTGTCCAAGTGAAATGCAATACAAGTAATGCAGCCTTTGAAATTGCTGTTCTATATTCGAGCATGTCAAAAATCTTAAAAAATCATGTCCCATCCCTATTAGAAACATCTACACTCAAGCTCAACACTCTACCCCAATCTCTTTTACACTTTCTAGTCAACTGAAGGCTGCGTTTCCACTACATGGTATTGACTCTATTCTACTCTACTCTGTTCGACTCTACTTGATTCTACTCAGAATCCCAGAACTATTCCTTCAGAGCATTTCCTTACAGATACTATCATAACTGGACGTCATTGCAAGGTGCCATCAAGCTTGCGCTGATTTTTTCTGTCATCCACCAAAGACAGAAATATCTGAACCTCCACAAATGACCACAGTGTATTTTTACAGAATGACATCATTGCCTTGGACTGAATTTAACTGACCACTGTTTACTGTAACTCTGACTATTTTTTTTTAAACAGCAGTCACACATTTATAACGCAATGACGCAGAGACGACTCCACCAATCAGTGTTCACGCTGATGACACGTCATGTGACTGAACCTTCAGCGGAATAGATGCCAAAAATCTAGGACCAGGTACCATGGGATGAAGTCCTTTTTCAGAATGGAAATGCCCCAAAGCGAGTAGAATGATGTAGAATTGATGCTAGTAAACATGACTTTAGGCAGCCCACATTTGTGACAAACCTACATGAAAGAGAAGATCTACTCGCCTAGCCGTGCTAGACCCCCATACTGGTAGCAAATCAAATTATTTCTCTTTAGATCAGGGATCTCAAAGTAATTAATATCAGGGGCCACATTCACCCCGATTTGATCTCCAGTGGACCGGACCAGTAAAATAATAGAAGAGTAACCTAGAAAAAAAAAGGAAATTACAAATTTTTGTCTTTGTTTTAGTGCAAACAAACCCCATTACCTTGTAAAAATACTTACTTTCTTTTTTAATAAACTGTCCAACAAGAAAGGTGTGAATAACTAGCCTAGTCGTGCTAGACCCCCCTAGCACCAGCAAATCTAATGTTCTATCGTAGTAGTCTATTTACACTCAGTGTAACTTAGGGCTAGATTTCCCTGAAACTGGCCGACCAATCACGGTGAAGTATAGAGTCAGAGGGCAGGCGTAACAAAGTGATGCTCCAACGATTTGGAGAGAAACAACTGGAAACAACCATAGAAGAAGAACAACAGGTGCAGATTTCCTTTTATCAAAGATGAGTGAAGAATGTGAGAAAACGTCAACAATCTTTAAATTCTTTTTACAGAAGCGACAACAGTCGTTAAGCTCCATAATCCACCATTTTGTTTAGTCATTCCTAACTTTCTCCGGACTCCTCCGTCAACTTTCTGGCGCTCCAACTACGTCATCCTAAAGATTACACTGATTGGTTGTAGTACCGTCCTATTGCATAGAGGGATTTGAAAGACAACCTTTTAGCCCCACCTCCCCTGACTATTAAACATTCCTAGACCTATACATGTAATGAATAGCAACAGCACGGCTCGGCTAAACATCTACAGGATAATCAAGGAAACAGGATATAAATGAAAAGCATTTCATTTTTTCAAATGAGCTCTTGTAGCTCTCACTCAGAGGTGTAAATAAATAATAAACACTGTGTTGATGCTGTTTTGATCCAATGATTTTGATTCATTGACTCAAAGCATCTAATGTGTAGGTCCAGTAGCGTTTGGATACTTTGAACTCACCTACACACTCCATTAGACTGATCTGCCTGGCCACAGTCCTCTGGACCAGGAAGGGCAGACCTGAACCGCTGCCTGACGTACAGGAGTGGTCCAACAAGTCCTGCAAACGAAGGGAATGGCGGCCATGTTAGTCCTCCATCTGACAAACATTAGCAATGGATTTTAGTTTTCACTGGTCATAGTATAGTTGTGTTATGAGTCTGGACTTTCTTCTCTTGTCCTGTTTTGTTGTTGTTCAGGTCTGGGCTTTTATTTTGTCATGTTGGGTTTTGTCCACCGGGTGTCATTCTTCCTCCTGTCTCCAGTGCTTTGTCACGCCCCTTTAAATTTGTCCTCACTTGTGTCAGCTGTGTGGTGTGGTTAAATACTTTCTCCCCAGTCAATCTCACTTTGTTTACTATACATGCATCAGATGAGCAGCACGTCTTCTGTCTTGTGTTCCCCCATGTATGACCATGTTTGTAGTTCTGGTCTCTGTCTTTTGTCGGCTCCTTTCTGGTTTTGTTACATGATTCCTAGTTCCTGGTACCGGACCCTCTGTCTGCCCCTGACACCGTACCTGCCTAATCCCTGCCAGACCTGATTCAGAACTCTGCAGCTCGGTTACTAACCATCGGTGGCACGGTGGCTGAGCGGTTAGCACTCTTGCCTCACAGCAAAAAGACCCAGGTTTGATCTAGTCTAGTTTGCATGTTTCCCTCCCCGTGTCTGGATGGGTTTCCTCCGGGTGCTCTGGTTTCCCCCATCACCCAAAAACATGTTTGTGAGGGTCAAATCCTCCAGCCAGGTGATTCTGACCATTAGCCTGGTTCTACAGCTGGAGATGGGTCCCCGGGCGCCGCACATGGCTGCCCACTGTCCCTTACAGGTGCCCCCATGGCATGAAGGATGCGTTAAAGGCAGAGGAAAAATTTCATTGTACAGCGTACAGTGACAAATAAAGTACTTTAGCATTACCTTACCTTACCTAAGAAGGGAGAGCATTCCAGTGTTGGTTTCCCTACACTGGCTACCAGGGACCTATAGAACTGATTTTAAGATTCTACACCTCACTTATAAAGCTCTAAATGGAACTGGGCTGAGTTACATTGCAAAATTACTGATTAATTATGTACAAACTACAACACTAAGGTCATCAAATGCAGGGCTACCAAACTTATGGAATACAATTCCAAAAGACATTAGAGAAACCAGTTCACTGAATATATTTAAAACCAGTTTAAAAACATTTTTATTTTCAGCAACCTTTGAAAAAAGATTAAAGGGCACAATTCAGAAACCAGGAATGTGCACTGTTTTTATATTATTATTGTATTCCTTCTTATTCTACTTTATTGAAATTTTATTTATGTATGACCGCTTATTATTGCATTTTTTATTCACCCCTGTCTTATGCAAACCTGTGCAAATCTCATTTGTGTTGGCGAAAAAGACATGCTCTAATCACTTCCATGTTAACACAGTTTGGCTCAAAACGGCAAAATCGAAATTTCTCAGTGTTCATCCAAATGGTGTGATTTTGATGTCAACTAAATGTATGTACTCCAAATCATCTAAAAAATTAACTAAACTGATTTTTACTCCAGATAATCTCTTTAACAGTGTCAGTTGATAAAGAATAATGAACTAAAGAAAACATTTTCAGTAATCTACCTGAATAAACATCAAATGTTCAAGTTGAAAATACCCAAACAAATGTAACAGTTGAAGGTGAAATGAGCACTGGACACCTGGGGTCAAAGGTTAACTCCTGCACAGACGTGTGTTCTTCTCACCGCTAAAGTGCTGTCTCCAACGTTGGAGGTGATGAGGCCGTCAACGGCCCCCTGCTCGGTGTCGAACTCCTGCAGCCTCTGTAAACGGCCGTGGTGGAGCCTCCTACAGGCCAACACTGACACTGCAGACAGCAGAACCAGAACCAGCACCGGACCCAGCACAAAGAGGGCTAACGTCTCCACACGGTACTGCACAGGCTGGCCTTCTGGAGCTGGAGACAGAAACAGGCTCTTTACACTAGGAAAACAATCTGTGTATCATTAATTCGTTTTTCAAAATAAAACCAAAAAGAAGACAATGAAACAACAAGTCCTTTCTTCATTATTTGTCTCCAAAACCAAAATGAAAAAACAGATAATGAGGCAGTTTTTCAGTTTTCTTTCTTGTGTTTAAATGAATAATGGAAAAATCAGATAACCGCCATTTTCCGTTTCATCCAATTTTGACCTGAAGCAAATTCAGGTAAAATCCATCCATGTGGATGTAAGTAGTATTTTTTTTCCTGATGCCCTGTCCATCAAAAGAAAACTGGCCAGAAAAAAGGCCATTATTTATGATCTGTGTTTGTGTCTTGTATTTATAGAATAAATGCTGATGGTCATTTTTTTAAAAGCATATATCTGCAAAGTTTATAGCTTTAATAATTTTTTTGTTATCGTGCCCCCCCATAACCTTAAGGGGCAGTAGAATCATCAAAATGGCTTTCCAGTTGGTTCATTTGAATAGGGGGTGTGTCAGTCCTCCTCCATTCAACTAGCACTAGCACAATGTTCTAGCTCTGCTGTAGTAATCATGTTGTATACCCTTTGATTTTATGGATAGCTTGCTGTTGGTTGCATGCATCATACAAGTTATACATTTCTTTAGAAAAGAAAAAAAAAACTTCATAAAAAAATTCCACACTATTAACAAAATAGACAGTCATGATTCATGCTACTGTGACCATTGTTTAATTACCAAATTTAATTATTATTATTGGACTATTAGGCCTAATGATTATAGTAGTGGTTTTCCAGCAATTTTTCAGGTATTTTTTTCTGACCCCCCAGATGAGCTTAGTGCCTGCCCACACATGCCATTCTGGTCACACCACTGTGGTACTTATTGGGTACTTAATGAATAAGTGGGGGATAAAGCAGCTGATCCATGAAGACCACAGGAAACACTGCACCGGGTAGGGCTTGTAGCTTCTTAAAACAACAATATCAGATGAGTATGGAGTATTGATCGATAGGCAAGGCCCCAGCATCAGTACGGGCAGTGGAAGTCAAACAGTCAGATGGGTGCACGCCTTGCTAGGGTTAGTACCTGACCAGTTAGTACCTGATGGCAGCAGAGACATCAGAGAGCTCCTGGTGGTGTTGCTGTTGCAGATATCTTGGGAGCAGCACACGATGGCCTGGTGGTAGGACGGCGCCGTGGAGCAATGCAAACGGATCTTCTGTGGTCCCTGGAAGCAGCCGCGTTCAAACACCACCCCGTTACTGCCCACATTGACCGAGGAGAAGCAGCGGGTGCCACGGCAACGGGTGGCCTCCAGGCAGGTGAGGCCGTCACACAAACACACCAGCTGGCCATCTGCAGGACGCAGCGTTCAGTCAGTACACAAAGGCTGAATCTCATTTTTCCCTTTAGCCCTGCCCCTTCAGATGGAGCTATAAGGCTTGAAAAGAAACCCTTATGAATTGGGACACCCCTTCAACACTCCCCTATGTCATCAATTCGCTCCGCCAGTAAGTAAACTAACTAAAACTTAAAATGACAGCTGTAACCAGAAGTAAACAAACAAGTCTGCTGCTGTAGTTGTGTCGTTCTCCTGGGATATGACCATATTTTTAATGATATCTGCATCAAATCAGAGAAGTGCTATGCATCGACGATTACTCCACGTTTATGTAAATAGTGATTTTTTTTTTTATGTGCGTTTTATGGAAAAAATTGCCATTACACATTGTGACAATGTAAACTTAATATAACAGTTATCACAACTTACAAACTGCTAATTACAGCAAAAATACTACATTCATGTACTTCTTTTGTAGATACCGCCATTTAAAAAAAAATAAAAAAAAATATATATATATATATAGTCACATTGTATTCTGGGAAATTTCTCGTACCCCTCTGCCTCTGGAAAATCTCAGTTTGAAGGGGTATAAAGCCCTTACCCTTCCCCCTACCCATTTGGTGTGAAGTGAATTGAGACACCCCTACCCCTACATGTGGACATGCAAAATGGAGGGGAAGGGCTAAGGGGTAAAATGAGATTCAGTCTAACAGTAACAGAAGGACAGCATTTAATGTGGTGCACCAACAGAAACACTGAGGCATTACACTTTGTCACACTTACACACACTTTGTCAGAAACACAAACGTACAGTCAGTCATGTGGAAAACAGTAAAACACTAACAGACCAGAAGCAGTTTCTCCCTCTGTTATGGCAGTAAACATCTTCACACCATCGGAGTGCACGTCTCACTACAGTTCATGTGAAATTCAGATTTATGTGCAGAAATTGGACAGATTAAATATAACGGACCTGTATAATGCCCCTGGGGTGCTTTGCAAAAGTATCTCCTCAGCTGAAGAAGACGTCCCCAATTTGCAGTATGCTAACATCTATAGCTACCACATTAGCTTCCCATCAGTTTAGTCAGGGAACTCTGTGAGAGCCTACAAGAACCTGGAGGTTTACAAATGGACTCAGTCTGGCTTGGTTTCAAATATTCAGTTGTGGAATATTAAATCAAAAAACTGCAGCATCATCACTGGAAGTGTAAGTGTTAAATTATCCCAGTTTAATAGGAAGTATCTCATTAGCATGTTAGTTTATTCGTTGTGCTAGCTACATCTGACAGCAGTGCAGACGAAATTGCTTCATAACCATGGATACAAGGGCTCCTGAAGTTTGTTTCCATGTAGGAAGCAAGGGACAATACATGGAACGTGTTCCATGTATTGTACTTCCTACTATCAGAAAAATATTTTTCGATGTTAACTCGTGTTCCATGTATTATCCCGCTTATTCTATGGTTATTACAGTTTTTTTTTTACTCTCACTACTCTAAGAGACTAGTGTTGTGAAATAGGTGGGGCAGACAGAAGGGTGGTGCAGAAAGTTTAGAGAGAGACGGATGTACACAGTCAGGTCGGCGACCGGAGCAGGTGTTGTCTCGTTCCTGCAAATAAATACTGGAAACGAAGCTCACTGAAACCGTTCCTTGTTTTCTAAAAAACAGCATAGAGGAGTTAACTGAGGGGTAAAATACTTACTTCAGCCCTGGAGATTCTCTACGAGATGAGGACGGATATTTCCCCTGATTTCCTGACTACGGTAAGGACAACATTAGGATAGGTTAACATTGGATAAGCTAGCAGTTACAACGAAGCTAATATTTACTTTAAAAGTGGCCGAACTACCTGCGGAGTGATATGGTACAGTCAATCTGAAGTGACAAAACCCGTTGCCATGGGCAGCGGGCGTTAATGGCGCAGCGGGCGGTTATCGAACAAAATCCGCCCACTGACGTCATTCAAAGTGAACGGGACGTTCTAGAGGGCCGTAGAATAAAAGAAAAAAACTCACCGTTTTGTTGAAGCTTCCCATGTGGATGGTGAAACTGACTATGTCATCCAACAACACAACACCCACCAACCATTTTAACCATTAATGAGTGGAATAATAACTGTGTCGCCTTTCATATCAGCTGATCGTTCGTCAGCCATGTCTCTGACTGCCACAATTATTTGCCCCAAATGTGGTTTTTCAGGTATAGCGCCACCTTCTGGTGTACAAGTGTAAATATTTGCATCCGAGTTAGGTGCCGGGGACTGGACCAGACCCCTAAAAGTCTATATTACATGATGTACAGTTTAGGCTGCAGTAACAGTTTTAACGGAGAAGAATTTAAAAAACGAGTGATGACAATAGGGTTCCACAGCACCATACTCTGGAATGAAAATGCTTGATTTTCCCATAGCACAGTCCTGTGGGCTCTCGGCACCTTAATAATAATAATAATAATAATAAGTAATAAAAAGTCTAAACAGTGATGATGCTTGATCCTTTAGGAGTCGTGTTTATCTCAACTTTAGATAACAATATGAGAGGCAATAATGGTTTTATCAGGTTAGCACTGATCGCAGCTAATAAACGCATTGCCATTGGCTGGACAGATGAGGAACCCCCTGTGGTGTCTTTGTGGCTCATGGAGCTCTCATCACACGAAGTATCCCGTTTTGTAAGTTTTTTGTGTCTTCCTGTTTTTCTGTCATTGTTACTGTCTGGGCTTTTATTTTGTCAGGTTGGTTCATGTTCACTTTGTGTCTCCCTTTACTTCCTGTCACCGGTGATTTGTCACGCCCTGTTAATTTAACCTTAATGTGTCTCACCTGGTGTCAGGTCTATAAATATCTGTCTCTCCCTGGGCTTGGATGTGAGATTGCCTTAGATTCATCAGTTGAGCGATTGTCATTTGTTTGTCTTGGTATTCCCTGTGTATGATCTGTTTTTGGTTTTCTGGTTCTGGTTTGTCTGCTCCTTATCGGTTTTGGTGTTCTTCTGTGTCCCCGTTTATAGACCCTGTTTCTGACTAGGGGTGTGACTTTTGGTCCAAACCACTATTTGAAATTCGCTAGAAACTATTCGAATATTATTTGAAAAGCGAACGTGTTTCCATGACGCCCCCCAGCTGTGTTCTGTGAGCATATCAATTATCTTCAATTTCAAGAAAAAATCATCAGTTTTCAATAAATATTGGGGAGGATTTGTAAGTGTTTTACAGGCCAGACCTGCTCCTAATGGCAATGCCCATTGTCAGACTTGAGAACCAGACTGCAGTCTGTCAGTATTTCTACCTCATGTATCTTTTCATCTCTGTATCCCTTCCTTTTTTTCAATTTTTCTCTCCTATCTACTTATTTATCTTACTTTTCTCTGTAATAACAACACTCTCTTCTTCCTATTTATTTCATGTCAATATTCAATCTTTTGTTGTCTATGTATAAACATATGGGCTCATGTACAGTATGTGGGTTTATACATATACATGTCCCATTTGTAATTGTATCTTGTTTTTGTTTTTTTTATACTTTCAGCATGATCTTACTTATCGTTTTGTATTTTTTTTTTCTTTACAGCCAGTCAGAGTAGGAGGTGGAACAGAACTGATAATTGATACCTTAAATATGATGACACCACTGTGTTGTGGTTGGGTTTTTTTGTTTTGTTTTATTCTTTTTCCCCCTTTGTTTTAGCTGGTGTTGGAAAATGGAAAATTTCAAGAAATAAGATTAAAAAAAGTAGTTGTGTTTATCAAAGGGCTGAAACATATGCTGTGTGTACAAATAAGTCATGTTTATTACATCATATTTCTTACATTTGAGATTTTATGTGTGCATTTCTTAATTTTAAAGGGAATTTGATGAATTCAGTTTGAGTTTGGTTAGTGTGGTGCAGCTGTTCCTGCCCTAACTCTAAACCACAGCGTAACTCAACTATAGACATGCAGGGAGTTTGGTGTGTGTGTGTATGTATGTGTGTGTGTGTGTGTGTGTGTGTGTGTGTGTGTGTGTGTGTGTGTGTGTGTAGACCAGCGGCAGACGACAAGAAATCAGAGTTTGAAACCAACAAGACAAAATACATTTTACCTGAGTCCTCAGCCAAGGCGTGCAGGCTCTGCAACAACAGCAGCAGAAGAATGTGGACACCGCAACTACCCATGATTCAGTGCACTGGTGGAGAGGGAGGAAGAAGAGAGGGAGGAAGAAGAGTGCAGCCACAGAAGGCCATTACATCCATGTCAAAGCATCACACCAAAAACATCTGAAAAGAAACCCTTGGGGTTTCCTCCACTGATAGATTCACATTTTGTCATTGTTGTTGATGTCATTATGACAGTAATTATCATTCCCCCCCTCACTCACTCCTTTTTCTCCCCTCCTCCCCTTTTTCTTTTCATCACAAATCCATCCATAGTTTTGTTTTTCTTTACATTTAGTGTCTTTTTGTAACATAATGTTGTCAGTTTTGTTGTGAACGGGTGGATTTCATCAGTTTTACTTCCTCCCTTTAAAATGTGTTATAGAATTGTACAACAAATCTGACTGCTGTCATATTTATTCATTTATTTATTTCACCATTTGTTTTTCTTCCTGGGTTGTTTGTTTGTTTTTTCTTTACTCTGTGACACAATCAAAACTAGATCACAAAGCAGCACAAGTCTGCCAAGGTTTGGATCTGGATGTTCATATCTTATTTGTAAACTAGTGTTCCGTGCTCGCTAACAATTAATTTTATCGGTCATTAACAACCCCTTAGAAGGTTTTAAAAAATTTAAAGAAATCCTCTGTCCCATTTTTGAGATATGGCCATTTAAATATTCGACCACGTATGACACTTACAGATTTGGTAGGACCAGAAGAGCACTTCTTGTTTGATGTGCTTGTAGTTGAGAGTGATTGGATAACTCAACCAGTGGAAACCTGGAAAGAGTATGGCGGGTACCTAATGGGCACAGAGCAGCTGAAAAGTGTGTGAAGTCTATCAAAGTGACAAATGATGTTGCTGAACGAGGGGTGAAAATGATAATCTGATTGTGCCACTCAGATAACAACAAATCTGGACCAGAGAAGTTGTCTGCTTCAGGTTGTAGAGTACCATAAGAGGAGGTTTGGCAGCTTCAGTAAAGCCACACTGAACAAATGATTGCTATTGAAATAACTTACTCCAGTTCTATGTATAATATGTAATTACTTTCATGTTCAACATAATAAACCATGTCTTGTGTTCCGAGAGTGCAGACAATATTATGTGCCATGTCCCAAAGGTATTGCTGTAAATATATTTCATTTCAAAGTTAAATTTGTCATTATATTTTGTTGATTCAGTTCATGTATGAGGTACAATGATGTGACGCCTGATCGGACACCCCAAAAATCTTCTAAAATTTGGCACATTTTTGCTTTAAAAAATAGCCATGTACAAATACAATACCCAATACAAATTACCCAATACAAATTACTGATGTATTGGGTATCACCTCACAGGAAATGTTGTCACGTTTCATCTGACACCCCCCAAAATGCCCTATGGCTAATGGTAGTGAAGTTATGAGGCAAAATGCGGAAATATGTAAGGTGTTTTTAAGTAAAATAAACGTTAAAACATCATGGCTCATGAGTCAGGCCTTCCCATGGGCCAAAATCAAGATAATTTGATATCTGGTCATTCAATAGCTTGAAGAATGAGGATCACAGCAACTGGCTTTAAAATAACAAAAAAAGGTTTTTTTTAACAGGTCGAGACCTGTGTTTACAACCACTTTAATATTTCAATAAACACACTTAACTATGACACAACCCGTGTATTACATTTAATATATTTAAAAAGTATTTTGTTGTTTGGTGAACAGCTCAATGACATGTTTATTGTTTGGGACAAAAATCTGCACTCGAGGCTCTGCCTTCATAATAGAATCTAGTTACAAAAGGCTCGTGCGTACAAGACACCCCGCCCCCATACAAAAGATAGGAGAGCCTCGAGCGCAAAATTTGCACCTATTCCCCACCCACATGGGTAAACGTCACATCCTGAAAATAATCAAAAACTGGCTTACATAGAAACATTTTAATCACCATAATATTACATATTAATATGAACGATCTACAGCTGACATATGCTGATGTTTTTACTTCATAAACAAGACAAATGTCATTAAAGTTGAACTGGTGAGGAAAATAATGCTCCACATTGTCATAGAAAGCTAACTTATTCCAGTTGAATGTCACTGGCTTTTAGTTTGAAGTTACGACCGCCTTCCAGCTTTAAAAGCCCAGACAGGACATGTAACCAGCGGTGATACCAGCCGCCTACAGCCGCCTCAGAGGCGCCAACCAAGCAGACCTCTGGCCGTCTGCAGACCGCTGATGTTAGCTTGTAAAGCTAAGCTAGCTGTAGAATACAAAGGCTGGGGTTAGCATTAGCACACAAAAGCCACACCTACCTGCACTCACACTCCAGCTCCAGCTTCTAACTCATCCTGTCATGTGTCCACTGATGCGGACTACGGTCAAATGGTCTTTTTACTGCTTTTTACCATGAAAGAAGCCGAAAACAGGAGCAGCCCAACCCACCCTGGCTGTTTTCCCTTCCAGCTACATATGACGTCATCCAAACATTATCATCCAGATGCATTGTGGGGCAGGATAGTCCTCCAACACCTTCTGGCAGGAATGTCACAGAAGACAAATGCCATTACAATATGTGTAAAGTAGAACATTAAACATAGATACAGTCGATTTAAAAGACAGATTAATGAAAATTAACTTTTAATTATATATATATATATATATATATATATATATATATATATATATATATATATATATATATATATATATATATATATGTGTGTGTGTGTGTGTGTGTGTGTGTGTGTGTGTGTGTGTGTGTGAGAAGAGAGAGAGAGAGACGTTTTAATCTCATAATTATGGGTTTTTATCATATCATTTTGAGTTTTTATTTCATGATTTTTACTTCACTTAATGCACGTCATAGTCCAGTGTCCCTTATAGTGCAGAAAATACGGTACTTCCTTTTTTAAATACATTTGAAAAGCTTCAGTACCTCCACGTACCCCCAGAGGTACGTGTACCCCCATTGGAGAACCACTGGTCTAGTACATATTGTTAAAATTGCTTGTTTACACACACACACACACACACACACACACACACACACACACACACACACACACACACACACACACACACACACTAATTTCCATGTCGCACGAGGACCAAGTTTGGACTCATCACTTGTAGGTAAAGTAGCCAATGGGTATCTTTAAAAATGATAACATGTCTTTAAACAATATGTTTTAATATTAATAGAATAGTAATAAAATCTAATAAAATAATAATAACACTAAAATGAAAAAAATAAAAAGTGTAAAATACCAAATTACATAAATCAAATTACAAATAATAATAATAATAATAAAAATAATAATAATAAAAAGTCAGCCCCATCTCCAAACCTTTGAAAAATACTTGCTTCACTTTGCACCAGTTTCCCTCATGCTTTATGGGGACTTCTGAAAAAATAAAATAAAATAAAATAATGTACTCTTCACACAGATTTATATTTTACTAGTGGGGACCTACATCTATATGTAACCTATGTGGGGATCTGAATGTTTGTCTCATAGTGTAAGAGGTCCCCGTGAGGTGAATGTGTAAACATATCAATGTCCCCATAAAGGTAGGAATACAAACACACACATCACACACATACATTCACACCTGTTTCGATGTCTTATGAGGACCAAGTTGGTAATCAAGTAGCTACTGGGTAGTGAGTGTAAACATATCTTTTATGTGTATATATATATATATTATATATATATATATATATATGTGTGTGTGTGTGTGTGTGTGTGTGTGTGTGTGTGTGTGGTGGAGTCAGTGCTCTGACTCGATCCTGGTGAATGCACCTGCAGTTGGCCCGCCTCCCAATCAATCATCCAATCAACACCTGGGCTATATAAAGACCCAGTGAGCAGGTTTTCATTCATTCCACTGACTCCTGGTGTGGATGGTGGCAGCTCAGTTGCTGGATTGTCAGGTAGGTGAGGAGGCCATTTTGATACAGTTTATTCCGTTGTTGTTTGATCCTTACTTTGTTCTTTCTTTTAGTTGTGAGGACAGCAGACCACCCCTGACCCAAGGTGGATCCCTTTTTGGTTTCCTGCTGTTTTGCATTGTTTTGCCTTTTGCCTTTTTCACTTTTAGTTGTCCCACTGTTGCCCCATGTTGACCTTTATATTAGTCTTCCTATGGTGCTCCACCTTGCCCTTTAGAGCCTTTCTGTTTTCCCCTTTTCCTTAGTTACACTGTTTTGCCTTTTTATTTATTTTGCCCTGTACATTGGTTTTGTCTTTATTAAGTTCTATTATATCAGTTTTTCATTTTTGGTTCTTTCTCTCAACTTGTATTTGGACCTTAAAGGAACTGGGTTGGGTTGCGGTTGCATTAGTGTCTTCCTATAAATTTGTTTTTACCAGTTTGTTTTTTAGTAGGGAAGAGTGCCATTATGGCGGGGGAGGCTAGGCACCCCGGTGAGGTTCCTACACTTTTTGCATGTGAGTACACTACTATGGGATACACTTGTTTTGTAGTGATTGATGTGCAGCACCGGTAAGTATTGGTAGCACCCCACTACATAGTCTGCCTCCCCTCTGATGGCCTCTGTCCTCTATATTTAGCTGTTTAATTTGGTATTTGAATTTTAGCCCTTTAAATGTCATTTTTAGATTATATTGTAAGGGCCCTCTTTTAAATTCTGTAATAAAGTATTTGTACCTTCCACATATTCACTCTGTCAATTATTCCTTTCTTTTGCAGCTTTGGTTCATTTTCATGATTTTATTATCAAAACCTTTTTAATTCAAGAAACTGAGTCTCTGTCCTTCTACAGAATCGAACCTGTGTCCTTCTAGTTATCCTTGCGTAATTTGGAATATATTTCTGCGGTGCAAGTCCCCAGGTGGCGTTGTCGGTTCTACCTATTTCCTAATACTACACCTAGTAACATTACTTGGCCACCATTCCCCGCTCGCCTTGCTATATATATATATATATATATATATATATATATATATATATATATATATATATATATATATATATATATATATATATATATATATATATATATATATATATATATATATATATAATTTAAACGTGCTCTGCTGTTTGTACAATACTCTGTTTACCTGTTATTACTTGCATGCTTTTGTGATAAGGGATGTTAACTGATGACCGCATCAACATTGTCATAATTATCTATCATCGGTTAAAAAAAAATAAATCTATACTGCATCAGTCACTCTGCTGCACAAACTCGTTTGCATTGTAGTGTCTTTATAAAGAGGAAGTTTTGTGATCTCTACATAGCATATCTTTAAAAATTATGAATTTGAGCATTAGCAATACGAGCCAGAATTTATTAATAGCAAACGCAGAGCTCAGTTAATCTATGTCAGGGGTGTCAAACTCCAGTCCTAGAGCGTCAGTGTCCTGCATGTTTTTAGACTTTTCCCACTTTGACATGATTCAGTTTAACCCTTTAACTCCTGAAATTTTAGCACTTCTACAGTAACCCAAAAAAAAGTTAAAATAAGCAACAAAATGAATAAAAATGGCCAAAGTCATCAATGAAATGAACAAAAATTAATAAACTGACAAAATAAGTAACGTCAACAAAATAAGACACAAATGATGTGAAATTAAAGAAAAAATAAACATATTTACATCATTGTAAATAACATGGGAAAATTAGCAAAATGTGTACTAAAAAAAGATCTAGTATTGAAATTTGGTCCCAGCAGTTTTAATTTCGCCCTTTACTAAAAGTTTCCTTTTGACACCTGTTCCATGAACAAAACTCAGTAAAAACATTTTTACGGAGTTTTTTTTTTTTTTTTTTTTTTTACCAATTTTTAGTACATTTTTTGCAAAATGTTCCACATTATTTATAATTTTGTAAATACTTAGTTTTTGTTCATTTTGTTGGTATTTGTTTATTTTACTAAATTTTTTTTCCATTTGTGTTCAGGGTTAAATTACATCATTTGAAAAAGGGAAATATCTAAAATGTGCAGGACACCGACCCCCGAGGACTGGAGTTTGACACCTGTGATCTATGTGGTACGACCATTTCACATCAGTTTAGAACGTTTGCTCAAAACGTGAACTAAACACAAAGCTGGTGTGACGTAACAGAACTTCTAGAACTAGCAGCTAGAGACTGGGACAGAAAGTTGTCGCCATGACAACCTGATAGCGCGGTGGATGAGTGGTGTTATCCATCTGACAGACATGACAGGTGCACTACGACAGAAGGAGTTTGTGCAGAACTGACGCAGGCTGATGGACGTCACTAAGGTTTTTTCTACACCATACGCCTAAAAATTAGCTTTTAACATAACATTACGTGACCTCACAGTGTGACCCGTGTTTAAAAAGCAGCGACTGAAGTGCTGCGGTGCGTGAATGTCTGAGAGTGTGTGTGTCGACAAAGCTACAGTTTTCTTTTCTCTGTGACCGACTGAGGCCGCTTAATGAGGCTCAGTGATCGACCAAGATTTTTTTAATGAATTTCGCCAACACTACTTATGATACTTACAAAATAAGTGTTTTATTGAGACATAGCAACTGTTGTCCTGCATAATCTGTGTATCATTCGTTCATTGATTTTTCAAAATGAAACCAAAAATAAGACAACGAAAAATACAACTTGTTTCTTCATTATTTGTTTCCAAAAACAAATAACAATACGTTTTTCATTTTTCGTTTTTGTGTTTAAATGATTAATGGAAAAAACAGATAACAGTCGTTTCCCGTTTTATCCAATTTTGACCTGAAGCAAGTTGAGTAAACCAGAAATGAATCTTAATAACCGAAAGAAACATGTCCACTGGACTTGAAGACCATTATGGTTTTGACGATGGAAAAACATATGCTAAGATTTCTAACACACACTAACAGTTATGTATTCAGAGATCCTCTGAAATGTTGGTGAGAAGATTCTGTGCTCGACACCAACTCAGGTGTAAATGACATATGTCAGATGCAGAACTGGAAACTGTTATCCTGTCATTAATACATAAGGTACAAGCTGAACACATATGACACATATACATATACACTGGTCATATAAATATTTTTGTGTTGTTATAAAAAGTACACACCTGGAATATGACACTAACTTTCTCCATGGTCATATCTTCAGGTCTTAGGGTGACCCTCTTAGTTTCCTAAAATACGTCGGTTTCTATCCTTGTCACTGTGGGTCAAAGGTCATTTCTGGTTTACTCAACTGGCTTCAGGTCAAAATTGGATAAAACTGGAAACTGCCAATATCCATTTTCTCCATTATTCATTTAAACACAAAAACGAAAAAATTAAAAAACTGACCGTCATGCGTTTCTTAATTTTTTTGAAGAAACAAGTAATGAAGAAACAAGTAATTTTTTCGTTCTCTTTATTTTTGGTTTTATTTTGAAAAATGAATGAACAAATGATACACAGATTCTGCATCACTGATTTGTGTCATATTTCCAGTGCAGTGCTGTCATAGGATGGCCAACAGTGTTGTCACAAAGACATGTAAGTTCCAACATCATCCACATGTTTCCCCTTCATTAATTAAAATACTTTTGACATATAGTGGATTTTTCTCAGTCTTGACAAAACATTCATAAAACGGTGGTTTAGTAACCAAGGAAACTATCCTGCCTCTAGCGGTAAAAAATATTTTTGGCTCTATCGTTGGTCTAGCGATGCTCCATAGAGCCTCAGCCAGGACAGGACCGGTAAAATTTTACCGGTTCAATCACAACACTCCATTTGTGTAGAAAGATTGTAGGGCGGGGCTTAGCACAATGACGACAGAGTTGAAGAAGTAGAAACATATATACAGTCTATGGTCGGGTAAGCAGCAGGTCAACTGACCCAGTTGGATATTTTCAGGGGTGGTTCTAGAGATTTTTCCCTGGGGTGGCAGAGGTGGGGCAATAAGCCCACAGAAGAGGTGGGGGGGGGCAGTTTATGGATGAAAAATAACTCACTAGGCAGGGCAGGACATTTAACGAAAAAAATAGTCATAAATAGACAGGAATGAGAATTTTATATATATATATATATATATATATATATATATATATATATATATATACAGTATATACACATATATGCACACACACACACACATATATATAAATTAATGGATATTTGAATTAGTTTTTTTAATTTAATTTTTTTGTATATGAGTTTGTATCTTGTTCATGGGGGTTGTTTGTGGACAGTTAAGGCAGTGAGAACTGTATGTGTTTAAGGGAACGCTGCTGTTTATCATTCATGATTATGGTCTGTTTTTTGTCATGATTGCCAAAATATTTTCTGGTGTATTGTTTGTTTATTATGTTTCTTTTGTTTTTGTTTAAACACTCAAAATACAGTTTATAGATAGATTTTGTTCCCTTTTGTTTACTTATAAATCCTTGTCTATCATTATTGATGTTTTTGATGTATGTTGCTTGATTTGTATTGATTTATTTTATTTTCTACGAGTTCGATATAAGGATTATCTATGTTATATATAAAGAAATACTATTGAACAAGTGGGGTGGCAGAATAAGATACTCACCGGGACAAATGACCCTTGGTGCCACCCTATAGAACCATCTCTGGATATTTTTCCTCCACTGTTAGCAGTGTGTTAACCTAACTTATAGGATGTAAATACAACCAGATATAAACTAATTTAGACTAATTTTCATCACTCTGCATACGTCACATTGTTCGTTGGTCTGATTGGTCATAGCGCTGGACTATTACGTGCAGAGCAGTTTGAAAGACAGCTGTTTATCCCACCCGTACTCTTAAACTAGGATCCTCTCCAGACTATGTATTCATATCATAGTCCGTCTTGTCAGGCTAGAGGTTTAGTACTTTTGACATCTACCCATTTTTGTAGTATTTCTAAGATTTTACATGTTTGCCGTAGCAATCCGTCATGCAACTGAAATACAGTTACGGTTGTGGTTATGGTTACAGTAAGGGTCAGGGTTCATTGGTTAGGGTCAGGGTTAGGGTTGGGGTCAGTGGGTCCATATGAACAATAGCAATAGCTGTAGTTGTTCTAGTGCAGCTTCAGTGTCAGTGAGTGGGATCAGGACCAGCAGGTATCAGTTCTCCAGGAACACAGCTCCATTGTCCCTGGCTTTTTTAATTAAAGACCTCAGGAGGACGTGCCAGCTGACCTCCTCCAGCCTCCGTGTCTCTGCTGCCGTCGTCTCCATGGGGACATGTCTCAGTGGATAATTGGAAGGAAATGCTACACCGCTAAATGCTACAGCGCTCTCCTGAGCTGGAGGAAGGATTATCTGCTGAGGACTTAAGAGATGTGGAGGAAGCTGTCCAGCCTTCCTGCCTGATTGTGTTTCAGCTGTTTCAGAAGCAGGCTATAAAAGCAGCTGGGGGGCGGGGCTTAGGCTTTCCCCCCCTGGTGCTCATCTGTGCTGCATTAGAGCCACCGTCTGCAGAAGGTTTCCAAACACAAGCACTATGGAGCATCTGGAGAGAAGACTGCCTGTAGCTGTCCTCCTGCTTCTGCCTCTGCTGTCTGTCAGAGGATCCACCACCCCAAAAAACACAGGTAAGGTTCCGCCCCAAAAAATCACAGGTAAAGTTCCACCCCAAAAATCACAGGTAAGGATCCACCCCAAAAACTACAGGTAAGGTTCCACCCCAAAAATCACAGGTAAAGTTCCACCCCAAAAACCACAGGTAAGGTTCCACCCCAAAAACTACAGGTAAGGTTCCACCCCAAAAATCACAGGTAAGGATCCACCCCAAAAATCACAGGTAAGGTTCCACCCCAAAAATCACAGGTAAGGATCCACCCCAAAAATTACAGGTAAAGTTTCACCCCAAAAACCACAGGTAAGGTTCCACCCCAAAAACTAAGGGTAAGGTTTCACTCCAAAAATCACAGGTAAGGTTCCACCCCAAAAACTACAGGTAAGGTTTCACCACAATGATCTGTACACCAGTGGGAGGTGGGTTCTTCTATAGGCGAATGTTCTTCACTTTCCTTGTGTTTCATATTTTCTTTTCTTCAGTTTCATATTTGCTCTTCTTCTTCTTCTTCTTCAGTGTCCTGGTGTGTGGTGTCTGATGCTGAGGAGCAGAAGTGTATGGATCTGTCTTCTAACGCCACAGCCAGAAACATCAGGGGGACGTTGCAGTGTGTGCGAGGCTTTAACAGCAGAGACTGTATGGACAAAATAAAGGTAAAATCTTTACAGCGTACAGCTTCATTTACTCATTTCATCCATTAGACAACTGGACAAAAACAGAGTTTGTAGGGAATAATTTATATCAGACTGTGGAAGCGGGGGGGTGGGGGGGGGTGGCAGAGGGGCCATGGCCCCGGTAACTTTTTGAAAATAATTATTAAAAAAAAATTAATAAATGTTGGCCTGCAACTTTTTTTTCCGACTCAAAACATGTCGACAAAATCAAACCTAACCCAACCCATGCAAAAATAATTGAATCAAGTATTTTCTTAAACCAATATTTTTGACGTCACATTGTGATGCGTGAATGTTCCAAAATCGTGCAGAAGAAGTTATGACTGTGGAGGGTAAAGGGTAAATCACTTATTTTTATTATCACCGCCATGTGCATTCCATTGTGTTCAGTGTTTTTTATACTGTAATGGTACTGATACAAGCCAGTTTAAGTTGAGTTAACATATTACTGAGGTACTTTTGTTGTGTACTGTTGGCTGATTTAGTATTTTATTCTGTGCAGTCGTGTTCTGGTATGGGCTTCAGTCATAACCATTAATTCATCCAGTGTTTCCCAACCAGTGTGCCGTGGCACATAAGTGTGCCATGGAAAATGATCCAATTTCACCTTATTGGTACCTGAAGTCTCACCATCTGAACCCACTTCATTCTCACGAGGGTCACTGGGGTCACTGGGGTCACTGGGGTCACTGGGGTCACTGGGGGCCTAATCCAGCTACAATGGGTGTATGAGTCTCCAGTTCATCTCAGGGCTGAACATATATAGACAAACACTCTCTCTCACATTCACACCTATGGGTGATTTAGATTAACCAGTTAACCAGTTAACCAGTTAACCTATCAGTGCATGTTTTTGGATGGTGGGAGGAAACTGGAGTACCTGGAGAAAACCCACACAGACACGAGGAGAACATGTAAACTCCACACAGAAAGGTCTGGTGTGGGAATAGAACCGTGTTAACCGCTGGTACTATAAGTGAGTAGTATAACACCACTGATCCACTCAGAGCTGTTGAGGAAGATTTGTGGTCGTCTTTCTTCAATTCCTGTAAGAATATCAGCTTCGTATTTAACTAAACAGGCCCAGGTTTCACACTGAATAACTACAGCAAGAGTTAATTTGCATAATATTTCATTCAATGTATTTTTTGTGACATTTTTGTTTGGTGGTGTGCCTTGTGATTTTTCTCATGTAACATATGTGCCGTGGCTCCTAACATTTGGGAAACACTGGGTTAATCTATGGTTAGTAGCGTTCTGTCCTGTTGGCTGTAGTGACAGTTTACACTCTTCTGTGATGACATATTTGGGACTTTGTTATTGGTGTTGGATGTTTGGACATTTTAAGTAAAGTCATCTTGGCAAAGTGATGTGCACCCACTTTCTCTCTCTCTCTCTCTCTCTCTCTCTCTCTCTCTCTCTCTCTCTCTCTCTCTCTCTCTCTCTCCCTCATATACACATGCAGCTCTGATAACAGTGTCAGCATATTTCCATACTTCCCTCAGAACATGTTCAGTGTTTCTCATAGTGCTTTAGAACAAGCAGCTGCATTAACCACTGAGGAACCTTTCTTGTGCATTTTATTCTGCACAGTTCTGTGCTGGGCTGACATGACTGATGGCATTACGTGCGTGTCCATCTATACTATATTTCCTCAGTTACGCATCATGTCTGACCTAACATTTCGGTGACCCCCTCTCTCGTGATTGTGGCCCCTCCTTGTTCGAACGTGTTCTGCAGTCTATGATTCGTATCATTAGTTTTCTTTTATTGATGATTAATTGTTGATCTTTTTATTGATGATATTTTTGGTGGTGGCAAACTGCTACATCAGGGGTCCCAAACATGTGGCCCGGGGGCCAAATGGGGCCCGTGGGATGAAGAGCATAGTAACTTATTAAATGACTCCATATTTTCTTCTCAGTTTTTTATTTGCCTATAAATGATGACAACTTCACATTTTTGTTATTGTTCTACTGCAAAAAATAACATTGAACTAGAAAATCACTCTGAGAGCGCAGCCCCCCCCCCCCCCCATGAATGAAGGAGGTCTGCCAAGGAGGTTATGTTTTTGCCAGCATTGATCTGTCTGTCTGTCTGTCTGTGTACAACATAACTCAAAGAAATATGGACAGATTTCAATGATACTTTCAGGATAGTTTGGGAATGACACAAGGACCAAGGTATTAGATTTTAGTGAAGATCCAGAAAAGATCCTGGATTCTGGATCAGTTTGAAATTTTACATGTTGGTAAAAGGACAATACATTTCAAAGTGGTCCAAAGACATTCTGAAAGACACACAGATGAATGATGGCAAAAACATAACATACTTAGCAGAGGTAATTTAGACAATGACAACTATCCTGTAACAATATAATGTGAAAAACCTGAACAAATGTGAACAACCTGAAGTGTCTGAAGAAAATTAGACACAATTTGAACCATTTTCTGCTTCTGTTACTAAGAGTTTAGTGTCTTTGTAGAACTGATCCATAATAAAACACATGGACTAATGATAAACTGAGGCAGAATATTGTTAAAATTGACCTGATTTTACTGAAGAAATGTAACTTTTTTTTTGCATTTGAATAATTTATAAAAGTGTTTTCAAAATGTAATGGGGGGTACACTAAAACAATGACTAAAATATGAAGAGTTCATTTCCAAAAACAGATAACTCCATTTTTCATTATTTTCACAAAGTAGCATTTTTTACTCTAGATTCTAGGTAATACTCATTGATTTTATATATTATTTATTCAATTTAGTGGACCTTACCAAATGAAATGAATATAAACAAATTAAATTTGGTAAGGTCCACTAAATGGAATAAATAATATATCAAATCAATGATAATTTTGAGTTTTCGAAAGTTTGATTTAGCAGAATAAGAGTGTATTTTCAACTCAAGAAGGTTGGCAGTTATTGTGATTGTTTAGTTTCACTTAATGCATCTTATATATGAAAAAAACCTAAAAAAATAAACCATTCATTGACAATGTGCCTTATAGTGCAGAAAAAATGGTAAATAAAGCTTAAATAAATCAAAATAAATAAAATAAAACTCAAATTAAACTTAACATGAACTATTATCAATAAATATTCTGATTCGTTTTTACATTAAATAATTGCCTTTATTTATTTATTTGAATGTGTGTAGTAAAGCAGTGAAACTCTTGCTCAGCTCAGAGGACTAAAGGGCAGAGTGGGTGAAAAACTGAAGAATAACAGTTGGCTTTGTTTGTTTGTTTGTTTGTTGTTAGAATGGAACAGCAGATGCATGTTCCATGTTTGCAGATGATGTTTACGCTGCTGGACTGTGTCACGGCCTGGACGTCGCTGCTGGAGAATCCCATAATACTCTAGGTAAATATTTATTATGTATGTATATATTTTATCTGAACATTTTTAGCTTTTATTATGTTTTATTATGTTTTTATATTTGGATTTTTAGTTTTTATTCTGTTTTATTGTGTTTCTTTTATTGTAGACCACATTGTAAACTTGTGTGGTTGTGTACCTGTAAATAAACCCCCTCCTTTGATCTTTGTAAATCTTTCTCTGCAGATGGTATTGGTTACTACGTGGTTGCCATGGCTCGTCGCTCTTCGTCAGACCTGTCTCTTCTGGAGATGCATGAGCGCAGTTCCTGTCACCCTGGTGTTCGCACCACTGTGGGCTGGACCGTTCCCATTGGCTACCTGGTCAACACCTCCCAGATCAGTGTGGGCGAACAGTGCAACTTCCCCAGAGGTGAATGACCTTTGACCCCAACCAAGTTATGCGAGGCCTTAAGGCAGGCATGTCCAAACTATTCCACAAAGGGCCAGTGTGGCTGCAGGTTTTTGTTCCAACCAAGAGTTCAGTTTGACCAATCAACTCTCTGAAGACTGAGATCAGTTGATTAATTGAGTCCAGTCTGGTGTGCTGCTGCTGCTGCTGCTTGGTTGGAACAAAAACCTACAGCCACACCGGCCCTTTGTGGAATAGTTTGGACATGCCTGCCTTAAGGTGACGCAGTGGTGTGGGGTGGAGGGAGGAGGTGGAGGAAACAGCTCACAGTGGAACATGTAATGTCTAAATAAAATTCACTACAATTTTAACCAGTTTTTGCTTCTTCATGTAAAAATGAGATGTTGAAGCAAAATATTGTGAAAATTTTATTTATTTTTCTTCAAAAATTTGAGTTTTTTTCTGGTTATTTAAATGTTTTTGTTTCTATAGTTTGGAAAAGAAAATCGTTTCATAATTTCAGGGGGTGTTATAGCCTAGCAGCGCCATCTCTATTCATTCCATGTATGGGTCTAGTGGTGCTTCATAGTCAGAGTAGGCGGGGCTAATAGGTTGTCTTTCAAATCCCTTTGTATGCAATAAGACGGTACTACAACCAATCAGAGTAATCATTAGGATGACGTAGTTAGAGCGCTGGAAGGTTCATGGAGGAGTCCGGAGAAAGTTAGGAATGACTAAACAAAATGGTGGATTATGGAGCTGAACGACTGTTGTTACTTCTGCAAAAAGAATTTAATAATTGCTGACATTTTCTCACATTCTTCTGTTGTTCTTCTTCTATGGTTGTTTCCAGTTGTTTCTCTCCAAATCGTTTGTAGCGTCACTTTGTTACGCCCGCCCTCTGACTCGAAATCTAGCCAAAAGATACATTGAGTGAAACTAGACTACTACGGTAGAACATTAGATTTGCTGCTGCTAGCAGGGTCTAGCGCAGTTAGGCTAGGCGTGTTTTGAAGCCTAGTAAACTATCCTACCTCTAGAGCCAGGACCAGTTCAATTTTACTGATCCAATCACAACGCTCCATTTGTGTAGCGAGATTGTAGGGCGGGGCTTAGCACAGTGACGACAAGGTTGAAGAAGTAGGAATATATATATATATATATATTGTATATATATATTATATACAATCTATGGTCGGATAAGCAGCATGTAAACAGAGCCAGTTGGATATTTTTCCTCCACTGTTAGCAGTGTGTTAACGTTAATTAGCCTAGCCTATAGGATGTTAAAGCAACCAGATAGATGCTAGTTTAGACTTGTTGCTCTGACAGCTGTTTATCCCACATGTACTCTTAAACTATGGATCGTCTCCAGACTATGAATTAATATCATAGTCTGACTTGCTAGGCTCAGTGTTTTGCACTGAATCAAAGACAAAAGTTTGCAGTTATTATTTACATGATATTCTATTATTTTACTGGAAATCAAATCAGGCTGAATGTGGCCCTGAAAAGAACCTGAGTCTGAGAGTCCTGGTCTGCATGAATATCTAGTCCACCTCCCTTTTCTTGCTTCCTGTGGTTGTGATTCCCCACAAAGTCCTGAGTTCTTTTAGCCTAGTCACGCTAGCTCCTCCTAGCGGCAGCAAATCTAATGTTCTACCGTCATAGTCTAGTTTCACTCAATGTAAATTTTTGCTAGATTTCCCTGAAACTGGTCGACCAATCACAGTGAAGTATAGAGTCAGAGGGTGGGCCTAACAAAGTGACGCTGCAACGATTCGGAGAGAAACAACTGGAAACAACCATAGAAGAAGAACAACAAGAGGTGTAGATTTCCTTTTATCACAGATGAGTGAAGAATATGAGAAAACGTCAACAATCTTTAAATTCTTTTTACAGAAGCAACAACAGTCGTTCAGCTCCATAATCCACCATTTTGTTTAGTCATTCCTAACTTTCTCCGGACTCCTCCGTCAACTTTCTGGCGCTCTAACTACGTCATCCTAAAGATTACACTGATTGGTTGTAGTACCGTCCTATTTCATACAGAGGATTTGAAAGACAACCTTTTAGCCCCGCCTCCTCTGACTATGAAGCACCACTAGACCCACACATAGAATGAACAGTGATAGTGCAGTTAGGCTAAAGTTCTTCCGTGCACCATATACAACATTTACCAAACAACAAAATTCAAGTGATTTTGTCCAAAAGAGACTTGACATGAATGCAGAGGAAATATGAATGTTGAAGAACACGACCTGGTCAAATGATTGTCTAACTTGTTTCTGTCTTCACGTTCCACCAGCTGTGGGGAACTTCTTTGGTTACAGCTGTGTTCCAGGCATAAAAGACCCCCTGCACGACCCCCGAGGAAACAACCCCAAGAACCTGTGTGAAGCCTGTATAGGAGACGAGAACGACAGACACATCTGTGCCAATAACCCCCGAGAAAGGCATTATGGGGAGTCTGGGGCTCTGAGGTACAACACTTCACACACTTCACACACACATTTACAAACTAAAACAGCTTTTTTCATCTAGTAACTGAGTGTGGATCCTTTGTGTTATTGTCAGGTGTTATGTTTTATACAGAAGTTTATGTTAAAGGGATAGGTCGGTATTTTTCACATGAATGTGTTTGTCATCAGCGTCTTTACTCTGGTGCACCCACAGTGACTTACCCCCAACAGTGTCCTGTGAGCCCAGTTCTGGTCTTTTTTTGGTCATGGTGAAAGTAGGTTTCCTGGGGTCAACAAAATAAAACGTGTTTCTTCTCAAAACAGTATGTGTTGGAATGAGTGATTTATTTGCAGAACAAAACACATCATGGAACAAAAACTCACACCTCGTAATTGCCACATTCATAGACTCCCTGGAGTCAGTTTTTGGTCAGACAGCTTCCGTAGACTCGCCAGGGTCCAGGTATAATTTTAGTCCTTTTTGCACGTGCTCAGTTCCTCCTGTAGTTGTGTAGTTTAATGCAGTGGAGGCTTTTGTTTGTTGTCTGTTTCAGGTGTGTGGCTGAAAACCTGGGGGACGTGGCTTTTGTCAAACACACGACTGTTTTTGACAATCTGGACGGTCAGTATATGATCTGTTATTATTTCACAGGCACATGATGTCAGTGTTTGTTTCTTCTCAAAAGAAGATGATCTCATTTGTTTTCAGGTATCTGACATTAGCGTTAATCTATAGATTACTTTTGTAATTGAATCTATTGATTATGTATTTTCTTTGATCAGGGTTCATACACACTTTAACCAATACTTTTCCGTGACTTTTCAGCAAATTTTCAAAAGCTTTCCAGGCCTGGAATTTGCATTTTTCAAATTCCAAACTTTTCCATTTTTTTCAAAATGTATGAAACCTGTTTGATTCAGTTCAATAAAAATATTATTTGAATAGGTGAAAATTAATGTCCGATGTATGACATCTGTGAAAAATGACAAAAACAAATAAAGTTGTCTTTGATTCCAGAACCAGCTGAAACAACCACAAAAAGTCTAGAAGTAAACACATACATGAACAAATTTGTTTCTGTGCGGATTGGGCCTCAATTAGATTCTGACCTGGCAGCTGCCATATTGGATTTCTCCATTTTGAGGCATTATGGGACATTTTTGAGCCCGACATACAGAATATTTGAATTCAGCACCCTTCAAAACCCCAAAAAACACTGTATGCCAAAAGGTAACATGAAATACTTTCAGGGATCATCCGTTTTGAAAACTGACCCTGACTAATATAAAAATCTATATAGTCTGTCTCTAGCTCCATTACCCTTGGAAATTCCCAAAATGTAAATATCACGATCAAAAACTGGTAATGGAAACACTCAAATATTTATAAGTTTTCACACCTTCCTGAGGTGGTTTTTCAGACATTTCGATATTCTAATATATCACAAAAGTGCAATGGAAACACTTTTTCTACAATTTTACGTCACAGGACGTGACGTACATGGTCACATGATCGCTGTAACCATAACAACCATAGACATAGTATACCTAGACCCAGCATTGGCTACAGCCACCATCTTGTAGTGGTGATTCCTACACTAGACACAGTGAAGGTTTCAGTTTATGTGTGTAAAATGCACTACATAAGTATAATGTGTTGTTGCTGTTGTTGTTAAGTGCTGAGCATATTTACACTTAATACTTCGACCTGACAATGTAGGGACCACATGGACAGATCCTTATAATGTCAGCCAGGTGGTTTGTTTGTCATGTTAGTGTCTTTAAAGAGTTCCCAAGGGACTTTTATTGACCAGATAATTAGTCGATTCATTCACTCTAATGTTCTCAGGGTGATGGTCAATCTGAAGCTGAAGGTGACAGCAGTGAAATGTTGTGGGATGATATTTTAGCAGTTACGACACTCCTGTCTAAAACAACCATCAATGGAAACACGTTCAAAGTGCAAATATATTTTGTCAAAGTTTTACGGATATCAGTATTGTTTTGTGAAAAACTGTCATGGAAACTCAGCTTCTGTCTGTCTCTCTGTCTGTCTAACACACATACTGTCCTTGGTGTCTCAGGTAAGAACCAGGAGTCGTGGGCATTGGACCTGGAGGTGGAGGACCTGAAGCTTCTGTGTCCAGATGGAAGTGAAGCGTCTCTAGAGGACTTCCAACACTGTCATCTGGCCGCTGTCCCCGCTAACGCTGTGGTAGTGCGTTTAGAGGACAAGTGTCGTGTGTGGAAGTTCCTGGAGCGCTTACAGGTGGGTGGAGCCTCACATGATATCACCAGTTGTATGTCTTCATCTTCACACAGCAGCTCTTTATGCACAATTCACAGTTTTGGGTCAAATCCAATTTTTGTGGGGGGCTGGTTCATTTTACACATTAAATGCAATTTATCAATCTTGAATGTGAATAGAATGCCTGCAGTGACCTTAAAGTGACCCTAAAGTGACCCTAAAGTGACCCTGAAGTGACCCTGAAGTGACCCTGAAGTGACTCTAAAGTGACCCTAAAGTGACCCTGAAGTGACTCTAAAGTGACCCTGAAGTGACTCTAAAGTGACCCTGAAGTGACCCTGAAGTGACTCTAAAGTGACTCTAAAGTGACCCTGAACTGACTCTGAAGTGACTCTAAAGTGACCCTGAAGTTACTCTAAAGTGACCCTGAAGTGACTCTAAAGTGACCCTGAAGTGACTCTAAAGTGACCCTGAAGTGACTCTAAAGTGACCCTGAAGTGACTCTAAAGTGACTCTAAAGTGACCCTGAAGTGACCCTGAAGTGACTCTAAAGTGACCCTGAAGTGACCCTGAAGTGACTCTAAAGTGACCCTGAAGTTACTCTGCGTGCCATCTTTTGTCTGTTTTCTTGTTGTGTTTGAAACTCTGTTCCTTGGTTTTCCTGGTTGCCTGTACTGATGAAAGATCTAAAGTGTTAGCTAAACTGTTAGCCTCACTGCCAATCAAAAGACAATGTGTAAACCTGTCCCAGATTAGTTCTCAGACGTGCATCTACCTCAGCTATTGTTCATGAATGAACAGGACTGACCACTGACCACTGACCACTCTGCTGTTGGTTAGATACCAGCTGGACGCTAACATCTACAGTTGTCCAGATAAACCCAAAGATAATGAAATTCATGTTTCCAACCACATTCACAAAAATTAAATAAATAGTCCTGAGACCATATACAGGTTCCAATATTAAGAGCTGCATAATATTCATTCACATGTAAAATAACATTCTAATTATATTCAAATGCCAAAATTCCAAGTCAAAGCCCTAGTGTGGGATGGGAAAGAACATCACTCGCCCTCATGTCACACACTCTGTCTCTCCTGCAGAATGCATTTGGTAACGCCACAGAAGGTTTCAGCCTGTTCAGCTCTGCAACGTACGGAGATTCTGATCTGCTCTTCAGCGACTCCACACACCATCTGCAGAGGGTGGTGGGGACCTACACCTCTTGGCTGGGGCCGTCTTACACCACCATGCTGCAAGCCTTCGAGTGTGAGGGTACGAACAAGGCTGCTACATATACAGTTCAGAGAGTGTGTGTGTTTGCATTCCTATCTTTATGGGGACATTGATATGTTTACACATTCACACCATGGGGACCTCTGACACTATGGGGACCAAAATTCAGGTCACCACAGGGTTAAATATAAAAACACATCCCCACTAGTAAAATAGAAATGACGCGGCTCTATAAATGCATTCATTTGTTTTTTTCTGGAAGTCCCCATAAAGCATGAGGGAAACAAAGCAAAACATTTATTTTTCAAAGGTTTGAAGATGTTTTTTTTTTAAATAATTTCTTTTTATGTATTTACATTTTTCTTTATTTATTCATAATATATATATATATATATATAATTTTTTTTTTAAATTACTATTATTTTACATATTAATTTTTTTAATTTAATTTTCAAATTATTATCAGCATCATTTTCATTTAATTTCTTAATTCATTTTTTTAAGTGTTTACACTCACAACCCAATGGCTAAACCCAAAGTTGGTCCTCATGAGACATGTAAACGAGTATGTGTGTGTGTGTGTGTGTGTGTGTGTGTTCTACAGTTGTTCTCATCAGTGTGTTTTCCCTCCACCAGGCTTCTGCTGATAGAACAGGAGGGACGTCTCCAGCACATCAACTTCCTCTCTGTCCCTGCATCACATCCTCCTCTTCTGCGTCCCCTCCCTGCCATCTGTGGGACGTACTCTCTGTATTCTTTTTCCTTTTGGCTTCAGATGCTTGTTTTCAGTATCGTTCTGTTCTTGTGCAGGGTAAGACATTATTAACACGGACTCACTGGGTAAAGAAAAGCTTTAGAGAATGTTCTGGAAGGCGTTTATAGAGTGAAGAAAGGCTAGGAAGTAGAAAACTGTAGGAAAGAATCCAGTAGAAAAGAGGCGCAGGTTGATACGTAGTTTTAGTTCTGATGTTTTTCACTGTTTCGTTCAAATATAAAAATATTTGGTTGGAATGACTTGATAAATATAAACCTAAAACAGACTTCCTGCCCTGTATGTTCATTATCAAACTGTGCTTTTATTGAGCTAGCTGAATTAGCTAGTCCCCCCCCCCCCACACACACACATGCACATACTGGTTTCCATGTCTCATGGGGACCATGTTTGTAATCCTTACTTGTAGGTAAAGTGTCCATTGGATAGTTAGCATAAACACATGCTCTGTCTTTAAATAAATAAATACATCTTCATTGGAAACATGCATGTTTTGCTTTGCACCTGTTTCCCTCGTGCTTTTACGGGGACTTGAAGAAAAATATGTGTTTATAGCACCACATCATTTGCATAAATTTGCACACTTAACACAAATATATATTTTACTAGTGGGGACCTAGATTTATATTTAAAGGAATAGTTCAGTATTTTTCACATGAATGTGTTTGTCATCAGTGTCTTTACACTGGTCCACCCCCACTGACAGTGTCCTGTGAGCCCAGTTCTGGTCCAGTTTTGGTCAAAGCAAAAGTAGTCCCCGGGAAGTTTCCCGAGGTCAACAAACTAAAACGTGTTTGAATGAATGATTTATTTGCATAATAAAACCATCACGAAACAAAAACTCACACCTCATAATTGCTTGGAGCTACTTTGTCTCAATAGTGATCAATGCTATTAGCATTGTCACTGCTAACAGTTGTGCACCTTATCAAACTACTTTCATCAGTTGTTTGGCAGCATTTGTGGCTGCTACATGCAGGTGCACAGCAGTGACAATGGCCATTGATTATTTCGGTCATTTTTGTTAATTTGACTGAATATTTTTGGTAAATTTTGTTCATTTTACTGAATATTGTTGGTAAATTTTGTTCATTTTACTGAATATTTTTGTTAATTTCCAAGAAATTACAAGGTGTGAGTTTTTGTTCCGTGACAGTTTTACAGATTCATGCGGAAAAATACTGAACTATCCCTTTAACCACTTAACAACTGAATTTAAATGTAAGTAAAAAATTAATTAATTAAAGGAAATGCTAAATTAATTTACATCCAGATGAGTTCGATACGGGTTTAGTTTTGAAACCGTATTAAAAACATATTACGTAAAAATTTAAATGTTTCAGTAAAAAAATCTGCATCAGCATGGGGGTGAAACGCTGTTGAAAAGTAGTCCAACCAGATACAAGAAAACAATAGAAGAAGTAGTGCGCATGGGCCCACATCCCTTTTTCTACTGTTTACTCGTCAAGGTGGGTCCAGAAACGG
This sequence comes from Siphamia tubifer, assembly GCA_020466265.1. NCBI lineage: Eukaryota > Metazoa > Chordata > Actinopteri > Kurtiformes > Apogonidae > Siphamia > Siphamia tubifer. The sequence continues at coordinate 4,855,968 of CM035804.1, read as the reverse complement.
CACCGTATCCAGATCTTCCCACTCTGGGACCTTTTTTCCAAAGACATTGTATTAGGGTATCCATGACACCGGCCCCATTTTGACGAAAAGAAAATCCGTTAAGTACGTCAGTTTCATGCAAACTTGTTTCCATGCAGATGGGGTCATACAATAGGCAGATAGATAGTTTAGCGACAGTAGGTATTAAGGGATTAACTCTCATGGGGAACTGAATTTTGGTCCCCATAGTGTCAGAGGTCCACATGGTGTGACTGTGTAAACATATAAATGTCCCCATAAAGATAGGAATACAAGCACACACACACACACACACACTGTCCCCACAGGGTCTGTCTCTGGCACTGAACACTTGGGTGCTATTACCTTTGAGTCTCATTTACTGTATGTGGTGTGTGAGCGTAGACTTTTGTGTGTGAGTGTAGACTGTTCCCAGAGCCGTGATTGGCCGAACCCTAACACCAGCACATGAATACTGTGGCTGTGTTCCTGTGTGTGTATGTTCTAGCATGTGCTACAGAGCGTGTCGATAGCATTTCTGCTGCTTTCCCATGGCTTCTACAGCTTCCATAGACTCACATCAGTGCTTTCTGCCAGCGTACTGTTACACTATATGGGTGGAGGAAGAGGATTAGAGCTCCACTAGTGACCCCACAAGCACTTTCTGTCCAAGCTGAATTTAAGTGAGTTGTGTGTTTGTAACCTACTGTGTCTCTCCTGTCCCTGTAGCATCTACATATCTGCATCTAAGCGCCTCTGTTAAATTAGAAAGTGTGTTTTTAACTACATGTCTTTTCTATCAACACACAATGATGATTGTAAAGCAGTAACTGGAATGTTCTAGTTTGGAGGTAAAAGCAGAAAACAGTCAGAGGTGTTTGTGTAATGTTTTTAAAGAAGAGTATTTCTGAATTAAAGTGCTATGAAGAAAAGGTGGTTGTCAAAAATACATCATGTGATTTATGTAACGTGGAAAAGTTCAGTATGTGAATGTTCAAGTGCTGGAGAGACAAAGGCTGATACCCCTTACCACTTCAAACAGAGCTGCAAGGGGTAGAGCTTGAAAATCAACCCCAATGAATTGGGACACCCCTTTAACACTCACCTACATCATCAGTTCACTCCGCCAGTTGTTACGTAACCAAAAACCACAGCTTTCACCAGAAGTGAACAAACATGTCTGCTGCTGTAGTTGTGGCGTTCTCCTGGGACATGGCTAACCGGACTCATGCCAGATGTATGGATGCTTGGCATGGCTGCTAGCGTCTTACATCTGGGAAAGCACCATTTGCTTCTCTTTGTTAAGGCAGACTTGTCAACCAAAATAATTTGCCCTGATTGGAGAAACCAGGTGCTTGTCTTTTTGAATGACGTAACTACTTCAACGAATCACATCGAAAGAAAAATGTAACGTAGCCTGGCTTTTGCCGACCCTCGTGTGTTTCTACTCAGCTTTGTGACCTCACACAGGATGCGAGCAGCCATGCAAATCATCCATACATCTGATGTGAGTCAGGTTAAGTTTGGACAACACCGTTGAAATTGCAGAATCAAAGCCGTGTTCAGTCTCCTCCATGCTAGCCGCCATGTTTTTCAAAGCTACTGTGTGGAGAGTCTTCCTGTATTCTCCCTGGCCACGCGATGATTACGTTATAACTGTTCAAATTATCCAGTGTCCATGATTTTTGTTTAACAACAGAATGTCTATGGTGGTTTACCAGACCCATGTATGAGCTCACAAAGCTGAGCAGAAACACACAAAGGTCAACGAAAGCCAGGCTAGGCTATGCCCATATTTTTACTAATATCTGCGTCCAATCGGAGAAGTGCTATGCATGGACCCATTACTCCACATTTACATAAATAGTGATTCAAACTTTGTAGACAAGTTTATGCAACAAACCCTGGGCGGCGCCATTACCATCCAGATATTTATTTCATTTCCGCCGGAAGTAAGTTGCACAGTGTTTGCTAATGTAAACGGACTTTGATTGCTAGCTTTTCATGAGCTGTAATGTCTTGGGAGCATATTTTAAAGCTGTTAAGTCCATGGTTATTTAATTAATATTAGTGTGTTCTCCATTGTTATTGAATGGTTCTATTTAAAAAAATGTCCAGATTGTTTTGTTTCCAGCTGTTTTTTCACGGTAGAAAAATTACTTGAGTTTACCGGTACTTCCTCATACATGTCCATGACACGGTGACGAGGTGTCTCAGATTGGCTCAGAATGCTTGAAGGAACACTCCCCCCTCCCCTCTTGCTCTCTATGTGTGTTTACCAGAGTAACATTCAGCTAGTTTTCGTGCCGTCGCTTGTTCTGAAAACGTGCATGAAAAAAAATTAGGCTTTATTTCCACAGAGAGCACATGGACCAGTTTAATCCGCCATTTTTTCAAGTTTGTGCAGCGGCTACTGTGGCACCGTCTTCTCTTGTAGATGCTAATGGTAAAGCTACTTCAGATTTGCTGCAATGGGGGACGTGTTTAAGCCCACATGGGTAACACTAAAGTAAATGGACTGCACTTATATAGTCCCTAAAGTCCGTCTGACATCAGATGGACCAGCTTTTTCTGGGTCCCTGGTTCCTCTTGTTGTTTTGTGTGAATGCAGTATGCAGCCAGTGGAGGTGATGAACCACTGTCAAAGGAGCATGTGTTGGTAACTCAGGGTGACCCAACAGATTCAAAAAGGAGTGTGGAAAAGTGGTTTTCAGCGGAATAACACCTTTAAGTACTTTGTCTGGAGATGGAGTTACTATCCTCCACCCAAATTTTGTGCAAATTTAGACCTGGGAGGATAATATGATGATGTGGACCAAAGTAACGTACAGCAAGATTTGTGCATAATTCGTGGACTCCATCACAATAGGCAGGAAAACTATGGACAATCTGAAAGCCTCTGAGGCGTATTAGTATCTGCATAGTGACAAAGTTGGTTGTGTTATGTCATATAAACACAATCGTTTTGTTTTTCTGAAAGCAAACGTAGAGCCTAGTCAATGTTTGACGAGTGCGTGGCATAATGCTCTACTGTCTATGAACATTAGCTTATATGGTGAACATTATTTGTCCCATCACCAATCAGCTGTTTTAGCAAAACACCGATAGCAATGTTAGTGCATGATAACTTAACAGTATTGTCAGTTTCAGAGCTAAAGCTTTTGTTTCATAGCTAAAGTTGCTGAACTTACCATTAGATTGAAGGTTAAGTCTCTTTGGGGAGACAGTGGTCCGCTCGGTGACTCATTACCTCTTTGGCTGTTAGTTAAGCCAGTCTATCCCAAAAACAACTCTGGAAATGGGTTATCATTAGTTGGTCTTTTGTCCACAAAATGATTGGAACACACAAAAACATTTCAGGGTGGATTTTTTTAATTCACCGCCTTCAGCCAGGCTTGTGATTCCGAGTCACCACCAGCCTTGCAAAAAAACTAAAACAATGGAGGGCATGAACATTGCCTCTTTGTGGCAGGTTTGTGGTCAAAACACTCTATCTCGCCACTCATTCAGGTGTTTTCTTATGTTTTTAAAACCAACAACAACACACGTAGTTCCCAAACCACTTTGGCTCTTGAAGTTCTCCATCAATTTTCTCACTGAATCACTGTGGAGGAGCCAGAACAGACGTGAAAAGCACATGCAGGAGTTCAGGAAGTAAAGTGGAAATGGGTCAAACACGTATCTATACAATACAACAGTTATCATAACTTAAAAACAGTTAATTTAAGGGAAAAATACTACATTTGTGTACTTCTTTCACAGGTGTAGCCATTTTTAAAAGGATTCGCATTGTATTCTGGGAACATTTTCATACTCCCCCATTTGGAGTCTGCCTCTGGAAAATCTCCATTTGAAGGGGTATAAAGCCCTTCCCATTCCCCCTACCCCTCTGCCTTAACGTGAATTGAGACACCACTACCCCTACATGTAGACAGAGGGTCAGGGGTGAAATGCGATTTAGCCAAAAGCTGTGTCCCATTAGTAACACTTTACTTCGTTTGGAGTGGAACTGTCTGGATCATTTATGTCAACTTATTTTCCTGCAAATTAACTTGTTGTGGCTTATCATCATGGATCAAAAACCTCAGTACCACCAGAATTTGAAGAAGAAAAGTCTTCATTTATTTAATGTGTTAAATCGCATATAGTCCCATCCAAATGACCTCACCTTCCCTCCTTCTGTGACCATATTAGGAATTGTCACATCTCTATGTTATCTGCTAAAACTGGTTCCAACCATATATATATATATATATATATATATATATATATGTGTGTGTGTGTGTGTGTGTGTGACGGGGGCCAGCAGGTTTGGCTCCAGTTTAATATTTCATTTTCACCTGTTAAATAAAAGCAGTACAGGGAAGAGAAGACGCCTCCTCAGTGTTCTGCTGAGTGAATCCGGCCAGGTTTGTCTGTTAGTTTATTTTTATTCCCTGAAGTTTCATTACAAGTTATTGTATGTCTGGGATAAAACACAAACAATGTCCTAGTGATTTAGTTGTTAATCTCGCCCATGCGATTATTGTAATTACTTGTGTGTGTGTGTCTGCAGAGACATATCATGCTACAACTCAATGAATACTTGCGATTTCACCATGAAATTACATGGACATATACATATAGCTAATGCGCATCAGATGCAGTGATGCATTTGAGTAAAGGTCAAGGTCACAATTAACTAAAAGTTCAAAATCACATTACTGGTAATCACTCAAGAACAGAGGGTCACAGAACTTTCAGATTGGTACCAAATGATGCGGAATGAGGATTTCTACAATTCTCAGAATTGGTGTTATCACCTATGACTAATAGTTTTTGAGATCTCTGGAGGTCAAAGGTGACATGTGGCCACATTAACGTGTGTAACACTGTTTGTGTGTGTCAAATATAGACATATTACACTATAACTTAATCAATACTGGATATAATATTATAATATTACACACACTGACGCATATATACATATAATGAAATTATCAATATTGCAAAATGTCAAAGGTCAAGGTCGAATTTAGCAGAAAGGTCAAAATCACATTATTGGCTGTAATTCAAGAACAGGTTGTCATAGAAACTTGAGAAATATACGGGCGAGATTAGACATTCTCTGAATACTAGTTAATGATGTGATTCACAGAGGGAACACACACACACACATACACACAGTAACATGCTGTTTGCTTCCTGCATTTATCTGTCATTTGGGAAAAATGAGACTGAAGGAGGTGGAGTCACACAAAAAGTAGCACACACTGAAAACTCAGGTGTTCACTCAGGTGTCCACTCAGGTGTCCACTCAGGTGTCCACTCAGGTGTCCACTCAGGTGTCCACTCAGGTGTTCACTCAGGTGTCCACTCAGGTGTCCACTCAGGTGTTCACTCATGTGTCCACTCAGGTGTCCACTCAGGTGTTCACTCAGGTGTCCACTCAGGTGTCCACTCAGGTGTTCACTCAGGTGTCCACTCATATGTCCACTCAGGTGTTCACTTGTGTGTCCAGCCCACCTCCTGGTGAAGCAGGGACACAGCAGCATGGGTGGTCCCAGCACAGGGCTGTACCTGTACTCAGTGTGGACAAAGTCCCCCCCCCCCCCTTCAAACAGGTGCAGTGTTTGTTTACCTGCTGGACTAGTTTCAGTTACTTCCTGTAGCTGTACTTGTGTCATTACACTCTGTACATCATAGGTCAGCAATTAGTGGGTGAGATTGAACTAGAGAATTAAATTTTTTTAAAAGTTAAATAAATTATACTTTTTAAAATGGGACTGACAGTCTTAAAAAGATCTTTATTTGGAAACTTTATTTTTCAGAACAGAAACATTTTAATCAATCTAATCTCTTATTTGTTATATCTGTATACAAGAGTAAACAAGGCAGTCAGAGACAGCAGACCTCCGCCAAGGCTTGATGTGACGTCATATGACGTCAAAACATGACGTGATGGAGCCATAGGTGTTGACCATCTGATGTCTATGTGGACGCAAAACACCAACAGATTTTATCTTGTCTGAATCCTGAGATATTACCACTGATGATGTTTAGGTGTTGACCTTTAGTGTGACTTTGACCTTTGACTTTCATTGCTCAAAATCTAATGGGTTCTTCCTTGACCCATTATGTATCATTCCTGAAAGTTTAATCAAAATCCGTTCAGAACTTTTGGCGTAATCCTTCTGACAGACAGACCTGAATTTAATACCTCAATGGCGGAGGTGCAGCGTAGACGCTCAACAGGCAAAAACAAATTACGTCAGCGGACAGCGGCTGGTGCTAAAATTACAATAGTCTCTAGAACACACGCAACACAGCAAATCCATCATTGTAAAGATGATCAGTACAATGATTGGCTGGAGTTTTCCTCTGGTTCCACCCTCTAGACTGAACTAAAACATCTTGTTTTTTTGTTTTTTTTTTGCAAACATTCTTTTTCAGTCCATGATATGGGATTGTGAAGAGGTTTTCAAACAATATGGTAAAAAAAAATTTCCAAAAAAGATCTCCCACTCCACCTTTAAATGTCTCCAAAAGGTCATAAAAAACAGACCTTACAATACTTCTTCCATAACTCTACATACTTGACAGTCCACAAAACCCAACATATAGCATTTTTTTCATGTATTTATTTAATACAGGACAGTGTGTGTTTGCATTAGTCACAAGGAACAAAATGCATGCACCAGATTTAGCAGAGAAGCTTATTTCCATCTGTAATCCTGGACAGACAAGGCTACATATAGCATTAGGCTACATATAGACGATGGTACAGAGGAATTGTATGGATGTAGATCTATGTTAGTTGGTGGTACTGTATGTTCACATCATGAGGGGGCACCACAATATAACGTATGGTGTGTGTAATAGATGCATAACATAGTAGGAAACTTTGTTTCACTGCCAGTGGCACCAAGCCAGAGCTTGCATCACTATCTCCAAGGAGTGTAAAAATAAAAAATAAAATAGTGCTGGACCAATCAGATTGCTGATATTGTCTGTCTTTGATTTGCCAACAAGTGAAAGTGAAGACACTTGAGGATTGTCTTCCCTTACAAACTAATTTGTACGTTATAAGTATAACCAGATGTTTTGTCCAGTTAGTTGGGCTGTGCTAGAGTCCTGGAGAGAGAGAGTGGTGACAATGAAAATTCAAAACAGGGATGATCACGTGGTCCATGTAGGCACAAAAAGTTCCCGGAAGTGGTTGGCGGGCAGTACGAAAATAACAACCAAACCATTTTAATCTGTAAATAATGTCAAATAAATGCTTTCATTTGTCATTTTTTAATGTTTGCATATTTTTTATGTTTGCATCATTTATCAATGATGCACGGGTCAATGTATAAACGACCCCCAACCGACCGCTTTTTTAAGTAACCCGCCCGCAACTTGGACTGCAAAAAATAGATTTGACCTTAAAGAGTAATCAATGGTGTTTATAAACATGACCTTACTCACATACCTGCATTTATCTCGGTGTTAAAACCAGATGTCATTGCTTGAGCGCAGCGTCTAAACCAGGGGTCGACAACCTGTAACACCCAAACAGACATTTGAACTCAGTTTACACGGAAACGAAAACACTGGGAGCCACTCATCATCTTTAAAAATCTCAGCCAATGTGTCCCAAACCTGACTGTTTTGTTTGTGTAAGACTCAGGAGTTAAGAGGGTTCATGTATTTGTTGAAAACGGATTGAATCATATATTTGTTAAACAAAATAATATATTGGCAGTATTCACCCAATAGACTGTTTACATTTATGTTTACAGAATTAGGATTTACACATTTAATTTTTCTTATTATTTGTTGAATCTTTCTGGATCACATTTGCTATTCTCTGTGTTGCTGGCTCCTGATTGGCTGGTTGAGTTATGTGAGTGGTTGTTGTCAGGAAGTGTAAAACATTAGCGACATGTGTGCCAAGTAAAGCACTGTTATGAAGAAATCTGTCTTCATCCTGCAGTCAACTTTATAAATAGTACACCCTAAACTCTCCCAACTTGACTTTCTCTCTTGCTCCCTCCATACCGTCGGATACTTCCAACATTGTACGTCACCCTCATGGAACTTCAGTTAATAAAGCGTATTTACCAGATTATTTTAATGTTTATCTCAAACGACAAACGATCTGATCTGACTGACTGCAACCCAAATATTATTAACAATATTTTTCAATGACCTGTAACTGCAGTTGACCGCGGGCACCCGCTCACTTCAGATCAGCCCGCGCATCACTGATGCTAATTGATTAGAACCCTGTTAAGTTTATTAAACCTGCATATTCATCAACAGCAATAAAATCGAAATGTTTCTGTTGGTTTTTTAAAAGAAGAGTGAGGCAGACTGACAGATGACAGTGATTTCCCAGCTGACTACGACACAATAAGTCTGACTCACCACAACAAGGCTGAATCTCATTTCACCCCTTCTCTTCCATTTTGCGCACCCACGTGTAGGGGTGTCTCAATTCAGGTTAAGGCAGAGGGGTTGGGGGAAGCTTTTCCAGAGGCAGACTCCAAATGAAGGGGTACAAGAAATTTCCCATAATACACTGCAAATCCTTTTAAAAATGACGGCATTCATGACTGAAGTACATGGATGTAATATTTTCAGTATAATTAATTGTTTTTAAGTTGTGATAAGTGTTGTATTGTATAAAGTTTGACATTGTTGTTGTTTTCTTGCAGCTTCACTTGTTTTGCATTTGTTTTATGTTTGTGTTTTTGGTTGTGCATCTTTGTGGTGATGTGGGTCATTCGTCCCTGTCGGCCACCGTAGCATACACTAGCTGGGATGAAAATATGAAAGGTACAGAACACAGAAGTGGACACACTGAGCTTCCAAATGACTTTTCATCAGCTGAGAGTAGAAACAACAACAGGCCCTTTCTTCCTTCTACAGACACTTTTTTCAAAATGAACAGAGTGGACGAAAAAAAAATTGAAGACTTGAGTAAATAAAACTTTAGACCTGGATGTTTTTAAGACATTTTTAGGCCTAAAATGTAAGTTTCTGAATTTAGACTTTTTAGACCCCGCAGGAACCCTGATATTAAGTAAATGTTCTGCCCTTCTATAGTTCTTTTCCACCTTCATGGTTCAAAGCTCTTTACATTAGCCTCACATTCACCCATTCACACACACTCACACACCAGTAGGTTTCTTTCTATGGTTCGGTCAGTCCTACTGGGAGACTAAGAGTTCAAGGTGCCCAGAGTACCCAAGGACACTGACATCTGGACAGCCAGAGCCAGGACGCAAACAGCCCACCCTTCAGTCATTGGACGACCTGCTCTACCAACTGAGCCACAGCTGCCCCAAGTACCCATGTGACACTGTGTGGAGTGTAAACTGAATACAGAATTCTATATTATATTACTGTAAGTAGGTCTTCTGTAGATTACTCCTTATGTCAGATTTTAATTCTAATGTTACCTAAAAAACCCTGTACATGCCCATACTGGGGCAAAGCAGGTCAATACAGGGGCTCGTCCCCAGGTAAAATATGTCTGGCGACGCCAATGATCGCCATTCCTGCTCCCTTTTGAGGTCCTTGAAGCGGTTTTTACAAGGAAAATGGTTTTAAATTTTAGAGTCATGTATCTGTGTGATCTTGATGGACTTGACTACACTAGGCGAGACAAATACCTCTTGGGCATGTTACTGGCGGGATGCAAAAAGTCTCTGACCGGAAAATGGCTTCAGAAAGTGAAACCAACAATAAATGAATGGATTAATATGATTTATAAAATATAGAATAGAATAGAATATACTTTATTAATCCCTTTGAGAGGTCCCTTGGGGAAATTTATGCAAATTGATGGAAAGAATTATATTCAAGCCAAGGAACCAAGCCGATATTTTTGAAGAGAACTGTTGACCAGTTCTCAAAAAAGGGTGACCACCATAAAATCTGGGTCGAAGTTCTGTAGTTCTCATTATTTATATTCATCTACATGGTCCCAGAGATGGTTCAAGGTCTTTTGAGTCATTTTTCCAAAACTCTTGGCTCCCCCTGGTGTTGAAATGGTAACTCTACAATATGTGCTGCAAAAAGACTGCAGCAGCACAATTAGCATAAACAGCAGCAGCAGAATTAGCATTAACATATAAATGTGGGGGTCAGCCCCATGTTCCCTGTTCCCCACTTCTCCCAAAAAGGGTTCTATGTTTCCCAATATGTATGGGATGTTAATCAATGACAGTTTGACTGATGGTTAACCACATCACCGTTGTCCAGCCATAATTTTCTGCAGTTGGTTACCAACTATTTTGCATTGTAGTGTAGGTTATAAAGAGGAAGCTTTGTGATCTCTCCGTTTTTAAAAAAGATGAATTTGAACGTTAACAATACAAGAGGCAATTTATTAATATCAAACTCAGAGCTCAGTTAATCTATGTGGTTCGACCATTTCACACCATTTGATAACGTTTACTAAGAACAAACTAAACACAAAGATGACATGAGGTAATAGAACTTCTAGAACTAGCAGCTAGAGACTGGGACAGCAAGTTGTCACCATGACAACCTGACAGTGCGGTGGATGAGTTGTGTTATCCATCTGACGGACCTACTGACAATGACATGACAGGTGGACTATGACTAAAGCAGTTTGTGTAGAACTGACTCAGGCTGGTGGACGTCACTACAACTGACCCTGACGTCCTGGTGTGTCCTAATTGATCTTTGACTCCAACATCACGTGACCAACAGGAAGTTACTGGAAGGTTCAGACTTTTATTGTGATCCATTTGAAAAAAGGTTTTACAAAAGGCAACATTCAATTTTTACACCAATTCTTTTAAAAAAATCACTTAAAATAAGGTTTTGATACAACAAATTAACTAAAGTAATGGCTTCTATAAACAATGTGGAAATAAAAGAGAATATACATGAAACTGAGGAACGATTGTTTTCCTTTAGTCACATCTGGACACAATCACCAACACATTCCACACCATGTGCCGTCCCACTGGAATGTTCCGTGACAAAAAGCCTCCAAGTGCTCGCTGACTCGTCTTCGTATGGCGTGGGTTCGCTTTTCTCCTTCGGTCGCCACATTTTCGATCAGATTTTTGTCAGTGTGGCTTCGATTTAAACAGCAGGAACAACTCGTACACTTTACAATAACACAAGCAAAAGGAAAAGAAGCTAAACGTAAGGAAGATGTGGCTGTCGAACGCACGCTGGAAGAACTCGCACCAGTTTAGGGTTTTGTTTTTCAGAGCGATTTGCATTGTAGTGGGAAACTTCACTGACGTCCTGTAGCGCCGCGCCGGAGCGGAGCAGCGCCGGAGCGGAGCAGCACCGCACCGGAGCAGCACCGCCAGTGTCCGCCATCATCCCAGTGAGCACCTGAAGGTGCCGCTGGTTCTGCTGACCCTAAGTGACCTTAGTGACCATTTGTGACCTCGGTGACCTGAGGCTAAAGCTCATTGTGGATGAAGGAGGTGCTGCTTCACACAGAACACGCTATTTAGTCCAAAGTCTGCAAATACAAAGTCTTTACCTCTGCCAAAATTTGCTCACCATCATCATCAACACATTTAGCTCAGTTACATCATCTGCAAAGCTTTAAAAAAACACATGCACCTCCAGCATTTTATACAAGAGTATGATACAAAATAAGGCATTTCATTGTATTGTCTGTTAATGCATGTGCATGTTAATGTGTGTGTTAATGCTTGTGTATGAACGCCTATGTGTTAATGTGTGTGTTAATGCGAGAGCACTGTGCATGTGTAAGTTAATGCATGTGTATGTGTGGTGCGCATGTGTGTTAATGTGTGTCCATGTGTGTGTGTTAATGCGTGTGTGTGTGTAAGTTAATGCATGTGTATGTGTGGTGCACATGTGTGTGTGTGTGTAAGTTAATGCATGTGTATGTGTGGTGCGCATGTGTGTTGATGCGTGTGTGTGTGTGTAAGTTAATGCATGTGCATGCGTGTTAATGCCTGTGCAGGTGTGTGTGTGCATGTTAATGCATGTGCATGTGTGTTGTGTGTGCATGTGTGTTCATGCGTGTGTGTGTGAACGCGTGTCTACATAGCAACCACATATTGAGGTTATTTTTGCCCGCCTATAAAAAGACCGCAAAAAAACAAACATAAAGTCATGATAACTCTTACTTAAAATATATATATTTGTCATATATATTTACGTATATATTCATATGTAAAAAACAAATTAAAAAAACAAACAAAGAAAGGTACGGGGAAGGGGGTGGGGGGTGGGGGGAGAAGTCTGTGAAAGTTCTGGAAGGCGCCTCTCACTCCATGACCTCACCAGGCGCCACTGTCACCAGCTGCAGGGGGATCTCCTGATTTGCTACGAGGTCGTGGGCGGTGGCCGTTTGGAGGATGAGCGTGGTGCCGTCGGCGGTGATGAGAGTGTCGGTGGTGGGCGGGGAAGTGACTGAGGCGACCACGCCCTTTTTGTTCTGATGAGTCTTTATGTGCTTGGCCAGGTGGTCGCTCCGCATGAAGCGCTTGGAACATTCCGTACACACGAACTTCTTCTCTCCTGCGGAAACAGATGGTTTTAATGTGTGTGAAGAACCTGAAAACTGCACACAATCACTTCAGGGTCAAACCCCCCCCAAATTCCAAATGTTTGTCTTTGTTTTAGTGAAAACAAACCCCATTACCTTATGAAAAACAAGAAAGGTGTGAATACCGAGCCTAGCCGTGCTAGCTTCTGCTAGCAGCAGCAAATCTAATGTTCTATCGTAGTAGTCTAGTTTCGCTCAATGTAAATTTTGGCTACATTTCCCTGAAACTGGTCGACCAATCACAGTGAAGTATAGAGTCAAGGGATGGGCCAAACAAAGTCACGCTGCAATGATTGGGAGAGAAACAACCATAGAAGAACAACAACAGGTGTAGATTTCCTTTTATCACAGATGAGTGAAGAATGTGAGAAAACATCAACAATCTTTAAATTCTTTTTACAGAATCGACAACAGTCGTTCAGCTCCATAATCCACCATTTTTTTTAGTCATTCCTAACTTTCTCCGGACTCCTCTGTGAACTTTCCGGCGCTCTAACTACATCATCCTAAAGATTACACTGATTGGTTGTAGTACCGTCCTATTGCATACAGAGGATTTGAAAGACAACCTTTTAGCCCCGCCTCCCCTGACTATGAAGCACCACTAGACCCATACATGGAATAAATAGAGATAGAACTGCTAGGCTAATGATTAGTTGTAATGGGTTGGTTCATATAATAAGCCTTGTCTTCTAATCAATCCTTTTCGTTTTCTTTCATACTAAAACATCTGAAATTAAATAAAAATCTCATCAAAGAGCTCCTCAGACTTTTTTCACTGAGTGACCGTTAATTGTTAAAAACTCAAGCAAATGGAAAAATAACTAATACACAAAAAAAAACTTTACATCAAACTATGGCCATTTTATCCATTAACTCCAGTTTTTTGTTGCAGCCAATTAAAAAAATAAATAAATAAAAAATTGTTTTGGTTTGTTGCTATGGTTACCTGTGTGTGCATGTTTCTATAGTTAACTCTGTGTGCGTTTCTATGGTTACCACTGTGTGCGTTACCTGTGTGTAACAAAGTGACGCTGTAATTCAGAGAATAACTGGAAACAACCAAAGACCGAGAGGTTGGCGGTTCGCGTCCCGGCTCTGGCTGTCCACACGTCAAAGTGTCCTTGGGCAAGACGCTGAACCCTGACTTAGTCTCCCAGTAGGACTGACCTTTGACCTTAGAAACCTCCTGGTGTATGAGTGTGTATGTGAATGGGTGAATGTGCACCATGAAGGTGGAAAAGCGCTATGTAACTGCAGACCATTTACCATTTATAATCCACCATTTTGTTTAGTCATTCCTAACTTTCTCCGGACTCCTCTGTGAATGGTTACCTGCGTGTGCGTTTCTATGGTTACCTGCGTGTGCGTTTCTATGGTTACCTGTGTGTGTCCTCCGGTGTCTCTGCAGCTCGTCGCTCCTGGTAAACCTCTTTCCACAGAACATCCAGTTGCAGACAAACGGCCTCTCTCCGCTGTGCCAGCGTAGGTGAGCTCGCAGGTGAGACGTCTTCCCGTAGACCTTCCCGCATCCTACGATGTGACAGATGTGTTGCTTCTTCTTCCCCATCCCTGAACCTCTGCGATAGGATGACGAACACACCAGTTGTTGTTTTATTACAGCAGCAACAGTCACATGATCTGAACCATTTGAAAAACTAGGACCAATCTTCTTCAAACACCAGTAACAAGTTTAAAGGTCATTTTGTTTGAACCCTTATGGTCACAAATATAAATGCATACCAAAACTACTGTAAAATCATTATAGGTCAACATTTTTATAGAAATCTCTGAAGCAACTTCCTCCTGAGTGAAATATACCGTTATTATTATTATAATATAAATACCTCTGCATGCTCTTGCAGCAAAGTGTCTCAGTTAATTCGTCGCAGATATTTGTAATTTACGCCAGTGCGGGCAGTACATGGCGTGTGCTATTCATAACAAGGAAGTGTGTGACGTCCATGTAACTTAACAACACGTGTTCTCAGAAGGCACCCGGGAGACAAGGTTTCTGTGGACACAGGCCTTTATGTGTAACAACGCAAGGGGCATTCTCATGGACTGGTTAGGATTTCACACCTGGATCCCCACTCCCCACATCAGACCCTTTCTTTGTCAAAAGAACTTATCTCACAGATTCTTCCACTTCCTCACGAATTGTCTTCAACAATGACGTTCATGTTCACAAAACAAAACAGAAGGGAAGTAGAAGTGCATGTAGTGAGGATGTAGAATGGACCAATCACGGGCCTCTTTTCTTGTTTTCTCTGGGACACTGTCTATGGTGGGTTACATTTTCTGGGAAGTGCGCGCAACTCACTGCAATGAGGGCTTAAGAGTCTGCGATGCACCTCGACACGTTGCAGTCGACCTGACTTCACAGTATAGATAGGCCTGAACAGTTTTTAAAACGTTAACCCCTTAAATGCAAGTTTAATCATTTTAATTCTAAGTGAATAATTACAATAAAAAAAGTGTTTGGGTCAGTTATTATGGTACCCTTTGCAGTAGAAATGTTACCAAAGCAGAGTCCCAATCTGCTTGGTAGAAACACATGTTTTCCCTCTTGCTCACTGATTCATTATGAGTAGTAGGGCATTAACTAAAATGTCGACGAGTTGACATGTCGACTTCCGTAGCACAAGTCGACTTAAATTTGGAGAAGTCGACAAGTTGCACGTTATTCTTTCTCTCCCTGCCTTTCTCTCTCGTTCTCTTGGTGCGTAAACACAGACCAGATGTAAACAAGACACCTACAGGTAAGACAGTTGTGGTGGGCTAACAAAACAAGACTGACAGACACACATCGCATGTGTGGAAATACTTCACTTTAGATGAAAAAAAAAAAAAACGGCGTGGCAATCTGAAGGTAGTTAGAGGTAGGTATCAGCTAATGTGAGTGATACGAGCAGCATCTGCTAGCTAACCTGTGTGATAAGCAGCTCAGACAACCTGCATTAAGACAACACGCCCCCCCCCCCCCCCCCCCCCAAACATGATATGGACAGTGTGGTGTTCGTGTTATCGAACGCTGCCTTAAACTTTTGACATCTAATATGAAAGGACTGAGGATGTGTGACAGACGTGTGGACAGTCCACTTTTAGAGCTGTGGCTCTTTGCTAATATTAGCCTTTGTGTTGTTGGGGTTAAAATGCTGTTTGTGTCAGTGGACATTGTTACGTTGCAGTGAACTTTAATACCTCATTGCTGGACAGACGTGTTTCCATGTTTTTTTTTATTTAGTTTTTTTAGGTGTGTCTGTGTTGTTTCTCCGCTGACAATGTGATGACATCATCACAACTCGTCTACTCGACTTGGGCTTTATTGACGGATAAGTCGACTTGAAAAAAACTGAAGTGGTTAATGCTCTAATGAGTAGCATATAATTTTGGCTAAAGTCAGACAAAAAACAACAAGACAAGATTTGACACTGATTGATTACTATGCACACTGTCCATTAACTGTGTACTTATTTGGTGCCTTGGGCGGCTGTGGCTCAGTTGGTAGAGTGGGTCGCCCAATGACCGAGAGGTTGGCGGTTCGCGTCCCAGCTCTGGCTGTCCACATGTCGAAGTGTCCATGGGCAAGACACTGAACCCTGACTTAGGCCCCCAGTAGGACTGACCTTAGACCTTAGAAACCTACTGGTGTATGAGTGTGTGTGTGAATGGGTGAATGAGAGGCCAATGTAAAGCGCTTTGAGCACCATGAAGGTGGAAAAGCGCTATATAAGTGCAGTCCATTTACCATTTTACCATTTGTCATGTGATTATGTAAAGGACACATTTAGTCCCAGTATCAGTGATGAGTTAGTGGATAGTACCATTATAGTACCACTCGCTCCATTAAACAAGCAACACGTAAATTAGAGAGGCAATGGAGGCGATCTAATTCAGAAGATTCTCTCAATACCTGGAAAAATAGCTTAATAAAGTATAAGCAAGCTTTGCGTACAGCCAAAACTAGATATTACTCATCCATAATAGAAGAAAACAAGAATAACCCTAGATTCCTGTTCAGTACTGTAGCCAGACTGACAAACAGCCACACCTCCGTGGAACAAGTTATTCCATCCACGCTCCATTCTGATGATTTCCTGCAGTTCTTTAACAATAAAATCTCAACCATTAGAGACAAAATAGACACATTTCTCCCAAACATTAGATCAGAAAAAGTAGCGCTTTCAAACCTAGGCCCTTTAATGAAGCCCTCTGTAACACTAAATAATTTCACCACTGTAGACCAAACTGATGTCATATCTATTATCATGTCTTCCAAATCAGCCACCTGCCTCTTAGATCCAATTACAACAAAACTCTTTAAAGAGATTCTGCCCCTAATTATTAGCACTGTCCTAAATATAATTAACACTTCATTAACTACTGGATATGTGTCGCAGTCATTTAAATATGCTGTTATTAAACCAATTCTGAAAAAGCCTACCCTAGATCCTGACATTCTAGCCAATTATAGGCCTATATCCAATTTGCCCTTCCTGTCAAAGGTTTTAGAATGAGTAATAGTTAAACAGCTGTGCCAATACCTGCAGGATAATAGTTTATTTGAACAGTTTCAGTCTGGCTATCGTGCCCATCATAGCACTGAAACGGCGTTAGTTAAAGTTACTAATGACTTATTATTAGCCGCTGACATCGGATTAATATCGGTCCTGGTGTTATTAGACCTTAGTGCAGCCTTTGACACCATTGGCCACAGTATCTTAGTGCACAGATTAGAATGTGATATAGGTATTAGAGGAGCAGCCCTCTGCTGGTTTAAATATCATATAATCATATTTATCTAATCGCTACCAATTTGTTCACATCAACCAACAATCAGCGCAGTCCTCCAGAGTTAATTATGGCGTGCCCCAAGGGTCAGTCCTTGGGCCTATTTTGTTTACACTATATATGCTCCCTTTTGGTAACATCATTAGAAATCATGGCATTAATTTTCATTGTTATGCGGATGACACACAGCTATATTTATTGATTAAACCTGATCAGACCAGGCAAATAGATAAACTAAGTACTTGTGTCCAAGACATAAAGACTTGGATGAGTGCCAATTATCTTTTATTGAACCCTGAAAAAACTGAAGTCGTTATAATTGGTCCTAAAAATGCGAGAGACTCCTTAACTGACCACATAGTTACTCTGGACAACTTAAGTGTAACACCCAGTGCCACAGTTAAAAATTTAGGAGTTTTATTTGATCCAGATCTTTCATTCAAAATGCACATTAACCAAACTTGCAGAACAGCCTTCTTTCACCTGCGCAACATAGCCAAAATTAGGAATATTCTGTCTAAAACAACTGCAGAAAAATTAATTCATGCATTTGTTACATCACGATTAGATTATTGTAACTCCTTACTTGTAGCGTGTCCTAAATATTCCCTAAAAAGCTTCAACTGGTTCAAAATGCAGCAGCAAGATTATTAACAGGATCAAATAGAAGAGAACACATCACCCCTGTGCTCCAAACCCTTCATTGGCTACCAGTTGAGTTTAGAATTAAATTTAAAATCCTCCTCCTTACATATAAAACCATTAATGGTATGGGCCCCTCTTATCTTAAAGATGATCTGGTTCCGTACCAACCCAATAGAACCCTTCGTTCTCAGAATGCAGGTTTATTGAAAGTTCCTAGGGTTTCTAAAAGTACAGTAGGAGCTAGAGCCTTTAGTTATCAGGCCCCTGTCTTATGGAATCAGCTTCCCTTTAATATTAAAGACGCCGAAACAGTCTCTACATTTAAAATTAGGCTGAAAACATTCCTGTTTGAGAAAGCCTATGGTCAGGTTAGTTAAAAAATTATGTGACTCATACATCATGTATACATGATGTATGAGTCACAGTTCAGTCTAGGCTGCCCTAGGAGTTAGAATGCTGGGGGAAGTACAGACACTGAGTTCTTTCTTCTCTTTCTCTCCCTCACACCTGTTTTTGTCATTTTTATAACCTATCTTTCATACCAAGTCTGTTCATGACTGTTCATGACCTGGTGCCCCCCCCCCCCCCCCCCCCCCCGGAGACGGAGACAAGTTTTTTCTTGCCGAGAAGGAGGGTCTAAGGACAGGGGATGCCATGTATCTCTGTAGTTGATTGTGTTTTTGTAAAGCCCTGTGAAACGACTTTGTTGTGATTTAGGGCTTTATAGATAAAGTTGAATTGAATTGTTAAGAGATGCACAGACCTGCAAACAGGTTCTGTTCAGTGTTGTGTGAAACGTCTCTTTACTAAATTATCTCAGAATATCTCCAGAATATTCTACTTAAAAAAGACAACCGACTGAGCTGGACAGCTACCATGACAACCGACAGCTACCATGGAGGGGTTGTACAAAAATGACAGAGTAGGATGTATGGCCTCAGAAGACTGGCCTCCTTCAGTGTCTGTCCCCTTCTAGAACCACCTCCTGAACCCACTGTGTTCTGCTCAGAACCACCCAAGCGCAGCGCAGGTCTAAAAGTTGCACTATTTCCAACTCACAGTGCTCTGACATCTTTGTCTTGTTTTATTTGTCAACAAACACACACATTGACAGGGTTACTGTTAGTGTTTTAGAACAGCTGTGTCACCTCGTCATCGTCTTGTCTTCTTTCTGGGAAAAAGGGTCGTCTACGAACATATTTTGTCTCATCTTGTACTGATGAAAGTAACACTGAGTGACATCAACGACTATTTAACCATGCTTTAGTTGGTTTTCACTTGCAGAGCTGGTACCACTAGCCCCTTCCTGTGGTGTGTGTGTGAGAGAGAAGTGTCCTGGTCCTCACCTTCCTCCAGATTCTTTACAGTTGGGGCAGGTACAGGCCACTCTGCGTAGCCTCTTGCCCTCCCCAGTGGATGTTTCCATGTCTTCATCACCCATCTGCACCCGCAGGTTACTCAGGTCACTGGGGTTGAGTGTAGAGTCTCCACTCAGCTGCCACTCCTCTGAGTCTGGCTCCTCTTTGATGTGGATCCCTGGATCAGGACATAGAGGTTTAGTGGAAGAAGCCAACAACCAGAATTTCAGGTGACTAACAAGATCATGTGACCAAACATTCCAAGCTGTGTGTGTGTGTGCGGCGTACCGACTGGACTGCTTTCGTCCTCTGCGTGCGTGTAGTGGACTCCAGCCTGAGTCACAGAATTGACTGTGACCGTTTGCAAGTTGGGCAGGTTGACCTGACCCGTCTGGCCCAGAGGGAGGGTCTGCACGGGGGCTAAGGTCAGCTGCTGGGCCTGACCCTGAGGCAACTGGAGCCCCTGGAGCGACTGCACACCCTGGACCTGGCAGACACACAACATGCACGTCAACGTTAGGGCTGAAAATCTGCCAAAAGATTACATATCAACTCTGTGACTGAGTTACAACCAAACAAGTTTTTTTCCCTCCAGTTTCCTCTGGTTCTGGAGGGCTGGGGGGTCCACATTAACCATAAAGGGATAGTTCAGTATTTTTCACATGAATCTGTATGTCATCACCATCTTTACTCTGGTGCACCCACACTGACTTACCCCCGACAGTGCCCTGTGAATCCAGTTCTGGTCCGGTTTCAGGCAAAGCCAAAGTAGTCCCGGCAGGTTTCCTGGGGTCAACAAAATAAAACGTGTTTCTTCTCAAAACAGTATGTGTTGGAATGAGTGGAGTGGAATGGAATTTATTTACATCACAAAACCATCACAGAACAAAAACTCACACCTTTTACTGCTCGGAGCTACGTTCTCTCAATAGCACACTGAACACTGACCAACAACTGATGAAAGTAGTTTGCTGAGGTGCACAGCTGTTAGCAGTGACAACACGTATTGATCACTATTGAGAGAAAGTAGCTCCAATTAATTATGAGGAGTGAGTTTTTGTTCTGTGACGGTTGTGTTATGCAAATAAATCACTCATTCCAACACATAATGTTTTGAGAAGAAAAACATTTTATTTTGTTGACCCCAGGAAACCTGCCAAGACTACTTTCGTTTTGACCAAAACCGGACCAGAACTTGACACACAAGACACTGTCAGGGGTAAGTCACTGTGGGTGCACCAGAGTAAAGATGGTGATGACATACACATTTATGTGAAAAATACTGAACTGTCCCTTTAAATGAACATACAGCTGTGACCCTGCAGGTTTTCTCATTAGTGATTGTGGCACTAGTACCCACATGTGCAACAGATTTATAAAGAATTGTAATGTTTTTATACTACATATTAATTTTAAAATATCCCTAAATTAAATTCAGTTGTGTATCAGAGGTCAAAGGTCAGACCAGTACATCATGGACTCCCAGGATGCTTTGTTGTATGTTTACACAATCTCTGGAAGATAAGAAGAACTGAAACCCTTCAGTGCTTAAATTAATACACACAAAGTCTAATGAACATTTTGGTGTAGCAACACTGATACTAATGACATACCATAATAGTCTCATGATTCGGCAATTTAAAATGACTGGCAACTAAATAGGACTGTATGCAAATCTAAGGACGAAAAATTAGCATCAATCACGGTTTAAGATGGTGAAGTCAAGTCATCAACTCTCATCAGTGCGTTTACAAGCACTTAGAGAAATTACAGTTAAATACAGAAATTATATTTGTCCTGACTAAGGATTGACCGACGCAGGTTTTTTAACGGCCAGTGCAGATACAGATATATTTCCATCACCCTTGGCCGATATGGCCGATATGATTTCCTTAAGCCGAAATTTGGGGCAGATATGGGTAGGTAATAAATAAATAAATAAATGACAAACATTCCATGTCTCAATTTAAAAATAAATATTAAATAAAAAACAACTTGAGGTCAAACTTGTAACATTTAAACAACCTGTAAAACATAAAATTCTTAATTATATTTAAAACAATTGCAAACAACTAACATTATACTTAACATATTTTAGGAAAACTATTTTCACTTTGAAATGAAGTATTGTGTAGTGTGCACAATATGTTACTTGTTTGTAACAGTAATTGTTTTAAATATTTTTTATGTTCTACAGGCTGTTTAAAAGCAGCAAGCCGCTTTTTACTTTTGCAAAAAATACAAAGATATTTTTTATTTTGGACATTACTTGATTATTACAATTCTTGATTTTTTTTATATAGTTTTTTATTTTGTATTACAGTTTATACTTTCATTTTAGGAGAGCTATTTTCACTTTGAAATTCAGCATTGTGTAGTTTATGTGAGTTTACAGAGTTCTATGTTAATTGTATTTATTGTCATACTCTGCAGCGTCTGATAACTACATGAACAAATAGTAAAGTCCACTTTGACTCATACTGACCAACTGATTATTTTTAAAAATACATTTCACCGTTTTGAAATTGGTAAAGGTGAGTAAAGGTGGGTCTACCTGCTGTGAAACATGTCCCAGTCTTACCTGGAAAGTCTGCCATTGGATCTGTCCAGTAGCAGTGACCGTCTGAGCCTGGATGAGGAAGGTCCCAGGGTTGACCAGCTGGACGCTCTGCAGAGTCTGACCCCCCGCTCCACTCAGGTCCTGGCTCTGGGCCACCGGGGCCTGGCTTTCACCCGACAGCTGCAGGATGGGCTGCGAGATAGTGGTGGAATTAGAGGACGACACCTGAGGACGGAACCAGGAAACGATGACAGATGTCAAAGTTCACACACGGCTTACGAACAGTGTTGGGAATTAGAATCAGAGTATTTATCATTAACAAGAAGGATTAAATAACTTGAAATAAATTAAATGTTTAACTGTGAAACTGATTAAAAGTTGGCATTTTCTAAACACCAACCAG
The DNA here is from genome assembly GCA_020466265.1 of Siphamia tubifer. NCBI lineage: Eukaryota > Metazoa > Chordata > Actinopteri > Kurtiformes > Apogonidae > Siphamia > Siphamia tubifer. The sequence goes on along the minus strand of CM035804.1, from coordinate 4,833,664 downwards.
GTGTTACCACGGTAAATGGTCATTGAAACTAAATGAAATTCAAAATGAATACAAGGTTAATTTGAAATTAAGTTGAAGTGAAATAAGAACTAGAACTGAGAAATTCCTAAAAGAATGTCAGTGACTGAAGTACAAGACACTTCTCTGTGCTTTGAGACAGATAAAACTGAAACAAATCTATATATGGACAACATCTGAAGGACTCATGGACTACATCCAACTGTAAAAGCTGCCGCCTACAAACATTCATTCTCAAAGACCAGTAGCAGCTTTGCTTTAGGTCCCTGGATATATTCACATGTTAGCCGTGTCAAATAACCTTCAATGGGAAGCATGTTCATGGTAGGTGCATTACATGTGTATTATTAGCACATGTGTGACACCATTGGATCTGAGAAACATTACATTCATTTAGTGTAGGTGGCTCCCATAATGCCTTAGTCTTGGTGGCACAGAGCATACAGTCACACCTTTTATAGAATTATGGCATCCTGTATTTAGAGACCAGCATTTACTAATTAACATCAGACCAGTAGCAAGTAGGGATGTTAACCTAGGACCGTTTGACCGATGGTTGACCGCATCAACGTTGTCCAGTCATAATTCTCTGCCGTCGGTTTTCTGGCTAGAGGCATCTGCTAGCTAACCTGAATGATATAAGCAGCGGCGCAGACAACGTGCATTAAGGCAACGCACTCTTCTTTTACCCAACCATGATGTGGACACGTGTGGTGTGCATCTTGGCGGCCGCTGACTTCAACTTTTGACACTTAATTTAAAAAGTGAGGACGTGTGACAGACGTCCGGAGAGTCCAGTTTTAGAGCCGTTGGTCCAGACAAGATTCGGACATATGGTCACCCTACTTACATTGTGCAGTTCAATTTAAAAGAAAACTCAAGGTGTTAGCCTTTTAGTTTGTTGGGTTAAAATGTTGACACTTGTGTCTCGTCAGTGGACATTGTTAAGTTGCAGTGAACTTTAATACAAGTTACTCATTGCTGGACAGACGTGTCCATGTTCTTCCCGAAAATGTGATGACATTATCAAGACCCGTCGACTCGACTTCGACTTTATTGACATATAAATCGACTTGAAAAAAAAAAAAAAACTCAAGTCGTTAATGCCCTAGTGACTCGTCTTTAAAAAGCGAATTGACTGAAGCGTGCCATGGTGCGTAATGGCTGTGTGTGTGTGTGTGTGAGCCGACAAAGACAGTGTTTTCTTTTCAGCTGTGGCTCAGTTGGTAGAGTGGGTCGCCCAATGACCGAGAGGTCATATCCGATTAGTCGACTAATCGTTTCAATATTTGGTGACTAGTCGACTATTAAAATAGATGTTAGTTGCAGCCCTAGGTGTGTGTGTGTGGCGAAAAAAAAGAAAATAAAAGTATTTTCTCTATTTTGACTGTGTGTGTTGGTACCATATGTTCATTCCCCTTTAGGACTGTGTGGAGCGTGTGCAGTCACATGACTCCACCCATCCAGTCTGGACAGGAAGGAAAACAGCCAATGAAGAAATGACTTATGGTTCAAACGCAGAAGTGGCTGAAACATACGTAACCATAGCAATGCGAGTCCCGTCGTACCTATTCTGAAAAGAAATTTGACGTCTGTTTGGAAATATTTTGGATTCCTCAAAGATAATGTTGAGCAAAATGACATGGAATGCCGAATGTCACAGTTCAGCTGACATTGCTTAGCAACCAGGTTTTGAGGTGGTGCAATATAAATATACACACACACAATGAGTTTTTTTTTACTTCTCAGGGAGGTGGTGGTGGTGGTGGTGTTGGGGGGCACAGACTGCACTGTCCTGTTACCACTTCCGAGGATGAAATAACAGAAACTAACCCGCAGGTATGGACCCAAACACACGTGCACGTCTGATTATGGAGCGAAAAGGCATGTGCGGACCATGCAGTTACAGTTCACAATCAGTGTTAACAGATGAAATATGTTCGTCGATGACCCTTTTTCCCATGACAAGACGACACAGCGGTTCTAAAAACACTGGCATGTTTGTCGCCAAATACAAACAAGACAACAATGTCCTAACGCTACAATAAGAAGTGAAATAAAAAACAGTTTGTTAAATAATTCGTTCAAACATCAGTTAGGTTTCGTTGATGAATAAAAACAAGATGAAAATGTCCGAACGCAGCAAGTTGGAAATACTTCAACTTGTAGAACAGCGCTGCACTTGTCAATGTTAAAATTCTCTAACTGACCAATGAAAGGCAAGGAGGAGGCAAGACAACCACAGTGTGTTCATGTTTACATATATAATGGATCTAATAGGAGGTGCGTGACATCTGTGTAACTTAGCAACAATACGCGTTCTCAGAAAGCGTCCGGAAGTAAAGGTTTTTAGCTCTCTGTGCTAAAAACACATCCTGTGGACACAGGTCCTTATGTGTAACACTGCAAATTTCATAAACACATGCTAGTTCTGGATTCAAACACACAGTTCTACCAATAAACCTCAACTCCTGAAAGATGTTACGACTGATTTATTGATTAAATTTCACATGTTTTCATATCTGGCAACAGATATTTCTTTTGAATGGGTCTACTAGTTTTGTGATGTATTCTTATTCAGAAGGTTTTATCTGTACAGTATTTGGTATACTGTGATCTTCATTCATTTCAATGTGTTTGCTCAGTTATAAAGGTAGCTCTAGGGTTGTAATGTTTTTTATGTGTTGCCATTTCTAATAAACTGAAAGAAAAACTGAGGATTTATTCATTCAAGTCAATTCAATCAGACATGTAATTATATGTTAGTTGTAGAACTCAACTGGAATTAATACACAAGAATATTCCTGAAATAAATTGAAAAAGACTGACATGTTTTGACTAAAACTGGACTAAAATACATTGTGTTAACGTCAGTAAATGTAGACTAAAATGTTGAGACTTTTATAGGACTAACAAAACTGATTTGTGAAAGACTAAAAGTGACTAAGACTAAAATGAAACATGGGAAACAAAATTAACAATGTTCACAAGAAGTACCAGATGCTTCAATATGCTACAGGTGTTAAAGACATTTACACGTAAAAGCTAATTTAATCACGCACTTGGTGACACAGTATTTACTAACTCCTCTGTGAAGAAGTAGCCTAGCACTGTGCTAATAGCACTAGCCTAGCACTGTGCTAATAACTAATAGACAGGTTTCTGACCCATTTCAGCTTTACTTCCTGAACTTCTCCCGCATATTCTTTTAACTTCTGTTCTGGCTACTCCGGTTTGTTTTGTTAGTGATTCAGTGAGAGATATGATGGACAACGTCAACCTGAAAAGTGGTTCGGGAACTACGTGTGCTGACGCTGGTTGTAAACACGTGAGAAAACACCTGAATGAGTGGTTAGATAGAGTGTTTTGACCACAAACCTGCCATGAAGAGGCAATGCTCATGCCCTCTGTTGTTTTTATTTTTTTGCAAGCTTGAAGGCGACTCTAAATCACAATCTTGGCTGAAGGCAGTGAATTAAAAAAATCCACCCCGAAATGCGTTTGTGTTCCAATCACTTTGTGGGCAAAAGACCAACAAATGACAACCCGTTTCCAGAGTTGTTTTTGGGATAGACTGGCTTAACCCACAGCCAAAGAGGCGACGAGTCACCTAGCGGACCACTGTCTCCCCAAAGAGACGAAGTAAACTTCCTTCTGATGGTAGCTATGAAACTGACAATACTGTCAGTTGTGAAGAAGTTGTCACCCACTAAACACTGCTACCGGTGTTTTGCTAAAACAGCTGATTGAAGATGAGATAAAACAATGTTCACCATATAAGCTAATGTTCATAGACTGTACAGCATAGATGTCAAACATATGGCCCGGGGGCCAAATCTGGCCCGCCCAATAGTCCAGTCCAGCCCTTGGGATGATTTTTTGAAAGGCAAAAATAGTTAAGATATCAACTATTATTTTAGTTCCACAGACCAATTGAATCTAAAGTGGGTCAGATGAGTTAAGTACTATCATAATAATCGATATGTTAATATTATTACATATTTACACTAAAACAAAGTACAATTTGTCAAAATTTTTATATAATCTGAACAAATATAAAGAATCTGAAAATTTTTAAGAGAAGTCACTGCAATTTTAACAATATTCTGCCTGTTATTAAGTGTTTTGTCTATTTGTAGACCCATTGAGATTTGAAAGTTATAATGAAAATGTAGAAATGATAAACAAAAGCATATTGTTAAAATTCAGCTTATTCTTTCACTTTGTTCATGTTATTCACATTGTTTGAAAGGATCATTTGTCGATATAAACATTTTCATTGTTCAGTTTTACTTTTTTCATTCTAAAATATAGAGAAAAGTTTGAAGTTGACATTTTTTAAAGTATTATTATGTTATTATTTCAAAGGTTCGGCCCAATTCAGATCAAATTTAGCTGAATATGGCCCCTGAGCTAGCATGAGTTTGACACCCCTGCAGTAGAGCATTATGCCACGCACTACTCAAACATTGACTAGGCTCTACATTTGCTTTCAGATGCACAAAGCAATCGTGTTTGTATGGAAAAGTGGATTTCAGCAGAATGAAACGTTTAGCATGCTGCAATTTTTAATGTTCACTTTTAATCTTGCACTATTTTTACTTATATATATATATATATATATATATATATATATATATATATATATATATACATTATTTATTCATTGGGTTTTATTGATATAGGACCAGTAGTTTGTCAGGAACATGTGATATGCACTATTGGTCCTGAGTACGGATTTCGTTCCATGTGTATCTGGAATGACAATTAATTGAATCTTGAACTACCCTGTAACAATAAAATGTGATAAACCTGAACAAATATGAACAACCTGAAATTTCTGAAGAAAATTAACCACAATTTGAACAATGTAGTGTCTTTGTTGTAGATCTGATCCATAATGCACATGTGTAAATGATAAACTGAGGCATAATATTGTTAGGATTGCATGTATTTTTCTTGAGATATTTCAGTTTTTTCATAACGGCACTATCCCTATTCATTCCATGTATGGGTCAAGGGGAGGCGGGGCTAAAAGGTTGTCTTTCAAATCCTCTGTATGCAATAGGACGGTACTACAACCAATCAGCATAATCTTTAGGATGATGTAGTTAGAGCGCCGGAAAGTTCACAGAGGAGTCTGGAGAAAGTTAGGAAAACCTAAACAAAATGGTGGATTATGGAGCTGAATGACTGTTGTTGCTTCTATAAACAGAATTGAAAGATTGTTGACATTTTCTCACGTTCTTCACTCATTTCTGATAAAAGGAAATCTCTACCCGTTGTTGTTGTTCTTCTTCTATGGTTGTTTCCAGTCGTTTCTCTCCAAATTGTTGCAGCATCACTTTGTTATGCCCGCCCTCTGACTCGATACTTCACCGTGATTGGTCAGATAGCTTCAGGGAAATCTAGCCAAAAGTTACATCGAGCTAAACTAGACTACTGCGGTAGAACATTAGATTTGCTGCTGCTAGGAGGGTCTACACAGCTAGGCGAGTTATTCACACCTTTCTTGTTATTTTTTTTAAAAAGTAAGTATTTTTATAAGATACTAGTGTTTTTTTTGCACTAAAACAAAGACAAACATTTGGAATGATCTTTTTTTCTAGACCATTCTGCTATTATTTTACTGGAGATCAAATCGGGGTGAATGTGGCCCCTGATGGTAATGAGTTTCAGACCCCTGATCTAAAGAGAAATAATGATGCAACATTTACTTTGACCGTTGACATTCATGTCCACAGGAGCCAGAGCTACAGAAGAACAGAACTAATGCACACTTTACAGAGATCCACACTGACCTGGATTTGCTGGAGGTGGTTGTGGGAGTTGTAGTTTTCGGTGGTGGAGGGGTCAGATACACCTGCAGACACAGCGGTGGCCTGGGTCAAGACCCCGGTGCCGTCGATGGTTTCAGGCAGCTGGGAAGAGGAGGATGAAGATGAGGACGTAGTGGTGGTTGGCACATAGAGTTCTGGGTTCGAGCCACTGGCGTTGATGGTGCCCAGCGGCTGTTTGCCCTCCTGAGCCTGACTATCCAATGTCTGGCCGCTCATGATCAGCTGACCCTCTGGAGTGACCCCCGTGGCAATGGGGACCGTTTGAGCCCCAGTAAGCCCCAGCGACTCCAGGTCTACGCTGTTTATAGGGACGAACGTGATATTTCCAGGCAGACCGACTGGCATGCTGCCAGCGTACGCCGACGCCCCCGTCAGCGGGACGCCCTGGATGGACTGCACCTGGCCCGCCTGGGTTAGAAGGTCTGTGGCTGTTGTGGTAGCACAGCTGATCCCAATACTGGCCTGGCTGCTGTCCTGCAGAAGCTGGATCTGTCCCGTACCATCATCCAGACCCTGCGCCGGGAACCCTGTAAGTGTCCCATCAGCGTTCTGAATCTGAGGAATAACCTGGAAGAGAAAGTGACATTTGGACACATTAGACACTATAAGCAGGGCTCCCACAGCTTGGTTATCATCAACTTCAAGGACCTTTCAAGAATTTTCCAGGTTAATTTTTTTTCAGATGTCGGGTGAATGCGACATGACCGTTCAGACTGAAGTCGCATTAAAAAATATCAGATACGTATCAGATTTAGGACAGACAGGGGGGGCACCTGGGGACAGCTGGAGCGACTCACCCAGGACAGAGAAGGATGGAAAGCCCTTGTCAGCGGCCTATGTCCCAGGAAGGGGCAATAGGCATTAAGATCATCAGATTTAGTACCATATACTAGGGCTTTGACTTCGAATTTTGACATTCGCATGTTATTATAAAAAAAAAAAACATTTAAAAAGACATTCCAATAAATATTAAGCAACTCTTAATATTCGAACCTGCATATGGTATAATTAGGCCTATTTATTTTTGTGAATGTGGTTGTAAACACTTTCAGTTCAGATCGCAGGTTTTTTTTTTATTTTATTATTTTTTTTACATCTGTTGAAATATGTAAATTGCGGACATGAAGGTCATTATCTTTGGGTATTTCTGGGCATGTGTAGACGTTAGCCTCAAGCTGATACGTAATCAATAGCAGAGTGGTCAGTCTTCATTGAACAATAGCCCAGGTAGGCATGTCGGAGATTGATATTCACACACTTTCATACAAAATGTATAAGTGTCATAAGTTAACAAAGTGAGCAGGTAAAATTAATCTGTGATCGTTTTACATATCATGTCTGTTTTTGTAAACGTCCCCTTTTGATTGTTAATGAGGCTAACAGTTTAGCTAACAGTTTAGAGGCTTTCATCAGTACAGGCAACCAGGAAAACCAAGGAACAGAGTTTCCCACAAAACAAGGCAACGGACAAAACATGTTTGTGGATTATGTAACGTTAAAAGTGTCAGCTGATAATAATGCTCATTACTGCCACACTGCATGTTTCATCAGTAATGGTTGGAAACACGCCAGAATATTTGACTGAATACTGCCCCCTGGTGGACTGAATATAATTCATTTTGATGTTGAGGTGTTAGTGAGGCATTTTCAAAGTAATATAATGAAGAAATATTTGAATATCTACATTTATTTCCAAAGGAAATTAGAATATTGATTTTTGGGCAAAGGTCAAAGCTCTACCACAAATGAAAGTGGCCTGGGTCGGATTAAAAATAAATAAATCAGACAAGTGCCATTCAGACTGTCTTTAACAGGTCAGATACAGGTGAAATGGCAGCAAAAAGTAAGGTTTGGGATCATTCAGTCTGAACGTAACCTTAGACATTTTCACAAAGTAGGATCCAGTTCTCTTCTACATACTTGGTCCAGTTAATTTTGGTCCCACATTGAATGGGCCAAACATGACCATAGTTTCTTAGTAGAACATTTTTGTCTTCAGTTGCTGTTCAACCTTTGTTATGAATGTCATGTACATAAAAGTACATTTATTCACTTGTTTTGGTCATGTGACTGCATTCAGATTTTCTGGAAGTGTGTTCATTCTGTAATTCAGGAAGTCACTGGTTAACACTTTTCCCTGTCTCCTTTTTATTTACTTAGCCATTCTCCTGCCAATTTCTTGGACACCGACACTAAATCTTTAATGACAATTCTCCTGTTTTTGGCAAAAAAAAAGCATCTTGCAACAGTGTTCTCCTCAGGTTCCTACAGTTGGCATGTGGACATCCCAGATTATGCTCTTAGTCCTCTCCTGAAACTCAGGGGCCATTTAAACAAGGGCGATTGCGACTAAATACGACAGCATATTTTATCAGAAGTGCCTTTCGTTTATGTGGTGCCAGCGCTGTCAGGGTGTGAATACGCACAAGACTCCTTCCAGAGTGAGACGTATTGAAGACGCGCTGAGTCGCGTCTCCGTCTAAATGACAATGACACATGTTCACGTTGTGTGCATCTTTACGACACATACACTTTCATGTTACATTCATACGTCGGGCAGGTAAAGCAACAAACATGTGGGACAACCTGGTTTCCACAGATCCTCCTGTTGCACTAGCATTAGCATCTCTAGTAAATGTACAGGAGTCGTTTCAGCTATTATATAGAAATTACACACATACCATAGCTGAACAAAGACGGATGGACAATTACATACGTCAAAAACAGAAAAGGACATGCCAGCCATTTATCACAGTACCAGTAGGGATGTGACTTTTGGACCAAAACACTATTCTAAATTTGCTGGAAACTATTTGAATATTATTCGAAAATCTAACGGGTTTCCACGACAAAGGATAAAAGTAACCAGATGTTTACTGAATAAACAAGAATATTACAAATCACACAACAACAACATGTTGATCTTCCCTGAGTGATTCATCTCATATTCTGCATGAAACAATTAAGGCTTTTAATTTGGAAATCGCAATCACCACAGCCAACACCATATTTCATTTAACTGTCTAGGCCAGGGGTCTGCAACCCTGGTCTAGAGAGCCGCTATCCTGCATGTTTTAGATGTTTCCCTCTTCCAACACACCTGATTCAGATGATCAGCCTATCATCAAGCTGTGCAGAAGACTGATAATGTCTGTCAGGTGTGCTGGAAGAGGGAAACATCTAAAACATGCAGGATAGCGGCTCTCAAGGACCAGGGTTGCAGACCCCTGGTCTAGGCAGAACCAGGTGAAACAGCTGATTTCAGCTATAATGTCAAACGAATTTAACAATAGTCACATGAATATTCACCAGGTTTTTATTTTTAAAATTATCATGGTTGGCGTGGAGGCGCGTGAGCGTATTTACAATTAATCTGGCTGCCAAGAACACGCGCTCCGACTGCACAGACGTTGCGGGAACACACAGGTACGTATGCGCTCTGCTTCATTTCTTCAACATTTTTCTCTTGCATTTGTGTTTTTGCTTGTTCATCTTTCTTGTTTTTGCAGCGTTTTGTTGATGCGGTGCGTTTGCTCCTGTCGGCCACCATACGACGACAGTCAATACAGCATTCTGTCCAAGTGAAACGCAATACAAGTTATGATGCATTCGAAATTAGTATTCGAGCGTGTTATGAATATTCGAAAGTCATGTCCCGCCTCTAGCGGCCTGGCATGACTATCCAATCATATTTCGCCTACTGTTGCGTCTTCGTATAAACAACGATTTCCTCCTGAATAAGCTCGTCTAAATGCAGATGAAAAACTGAAGACGAGACAACACTTTTGCATCTTCCGTTTTCATCGTCTTTGTATAAATGTAGCCTACCTCATGACCTTAACCAGAGGTCGGACAAGTTTAGGAGGATTGGGGAACTTTCTTTTGCTCCAACAATAAGACTCGTACTGCTTCAAACAGTCAGTGTCTTAACAGTTTATTTGGTTGATGTTCCAATATTTGGGCCTTTTACTTAATCTCAATAATGTTTAAACCAGGGTTCTCAAACTCATGTTCCTCATTTTCCACATTCAGCCTGATTTGACCCAATGGGTTCGACCAGTACAATGAAAACACAAGAACCTATAAAATAATGACAACTACACATTTTAGGGATTGTTTTACTGCAAAAAAACCCCAGCAAATTTTTAAATATTTTAAGAAATTATCCAAATGCAAAAAAAAAAAAAGAGAGGTAAATTTCAGAAGGAAACTCTGGTCAATTTGACCAATACTGTGCATCAGTCCATGTGTTATATTATGGATCAGTTCTATAAAGACAGTAAACTCTTAGTAACAGAAGTAGAAAATGGTTTAACTTGTGTCTAATTTTCGTTAAGACATTTCAGGTTGTTCACATTTGTTCAGGATTCTTACATTTTATAGTTACAAGACAGTTTGCAAATGTCAATATTTTTTACAATTGAATATTAGTTTTTGCAGTAAAACAAAGACAAACATTTTAAGTTGTTATCAGTTAGATCAGGGGTATTCACTTAAAAGTTCCCAAGGTCCAGGTTATTACATTTTCCTCCTGGTCCACATTTTTAAAAAGTAACTAATTGTTAAAGTTTTGACTTCAAATGCAAGAAATTAGACAACATATTCAATCTCTTTTATCACAAATAAAAGTTGTCCCATGCAGTCAAATATGTTTAAGGCTTTTATTTTAAGTCAAACAAAAGGGAAACCTCCGAATAAATTCAATAATAGTGCAAACTGAGTGGAATTCCTTTTCTCCATAGGTGCTTTCCCTATTTCCTAGAATCTTTTTCATTCCTACTGGCAGGCAGGGCCTTTTTTTAGTTCTCCAGGAACTATATGACGTAGGTGTTTGGTGATTGGTCGAACCCAGACCACACCTATTTCCTCATGTTGCAGTACCACTGTCTTTAAAACAGTGTGTAGCATCAGCTGTGTGTTGGGAAAAGATACAGAGAAAGTAGTAAATAAACAGACCGATGATGCGGTTTGGTTTTTGGGTTAAAGCTATGACATTAACATATAATCGTAGTATCATCTGCCACTGGATTCTGTGGCTCCTAACTCTCTCTGTAAACTCCTCCATTCTGACATTAGACGCTGAGCCCAAGGTTTTCAAGTGTGAGTAAATTAATGTTGTTCATTTATTGTCATTTTAAATGTGACTATTGCAACACATTTTTTGCATTAAAACACAGTTTGTCCTTTAGTTAAACTCCGTAGTTGGTGCAAGCATTGTTAATTAATATCTAACAATAACACTTCATAATCACAAGTTCATATCTTTTTTTTCTTAACAAAAACATGGTGGCTCGCCAGTGGGCTTCCCTAGGAGAACTACCACCAGGATATGGAAGATTTCTGGGGGAAACCCTATACAGACATAAATACACGACTGTACATATTGTACATAGCATCCCATTGGCTATGAGGGAGCTACCCATGATGCTTTTGGTGACCTTTGACCCCATTCATCACAGAGTTACTGTTGTCTGGTGAGTTTTTTCTAGTGTGCTCATTGAAACTTTATTACAGTACGTATTCGTTATTCATCACGAGTGATTCGCTGTGCGAATGAAAAGAAAAAGCGACTGCGTTATCAATAGAAGTGAAAGAGGAGATAATAAAAGGCAGTGTTGTACATAAACGAGTTCATTGAACAATCATTCATGAACTATATCATATTTTTGACGAACGTGAACGACTCGTTCACTTTTGTCAAATGAACGGGAAGTTGTGAACGCAGTTATTCTGGCATTTATTGAACTGCGCTCTTATGTACTTCACATTTCGTTCTTATCACGTTGTAATTATTGAGTCCTATAAGGAATAAAATGGGATCAAAACACAGCATTATCATAGATGTCATTTTTGTATTATTCTGAATTAATGTTGGCAACATAATGTTGTGGAATAGCCAATGAGAAGAGTTGTGGGCAGGGAGAGAGAGAGAGAGAGAGAGAGAGAGAGAGAGTGGGGGTGGGCAGAGAGTTTTTGGGAGCGGAGAAAAAGAGTTAAATGTACAGAGTGTGACCGGAGCAGGTGTTGTCCCGTTCTTGGAAATAAACATTGAAAACGAAACTCACTGAAACCACTCCTTGTGTTCTAAGAACCTGCAGAGGGAAGTTAACCCTCAGAGGAGGACGACATTTTCCCCTGATTTACTGACTACGGTCAGGATAATGTCAGGAACTGTTAATAATAAGTTTACAATAATAACACAAAAAAGAACGAAAAAGTTTATTTTGGGATCCATGAATTGATATTCATAAATTGGAAGAATGGATTGAATTCATAAATTGGAAGAATGAACGATGAACTGAACTAATTCATATTGAGTAACTTGAACTGAACTTTGAACTAGTTCCTAATCAAGGTGAACTTTCCCAACACTGATAAAAGGATAGTGTCAATGTCCCTGTGCTCATCCCGACCTCACAGCTGTGATCATCAACAAAATGGAGTCATTCAATAGATAGTAAAATCAGAATTGAAATCTGTTGAGAATTAACGGAGAAGCGATTTTAGTGCCAGACTGGAAAAATATACAAAGCTGTAAAAAATACAATTTATAGAAAAATTCACGGTACGAAACCACATTTGGAATTAATTGATTTTGTAAGTTGAGCCACATAACATAATATCATCTAATATATATATTATATTATATATATATATATATATATATGTAAGCTAGAGAGAGACCTATCCGCTGCTTTTGATGGAAAACCAGAAAAAAAGTGAAAACATTGGAGTCAATCTGAATTAGCAGCATAGGGTGTGAGATGTGTTCCAGTGCTTCTTTACCTGATACTGAATTCCAGACACTCCGTTGGCTGTCGCCTCATTTCCAGATGCTGTGACATAAATGGGCTGACTGGGAAGACTCCCGATAGGAAGCACATACTGCCCATTGGATGTAACAATCCCAGAGTTTGGAATGTGAACAACTCCCTGGTCTTCTTTCCCAGTGGAGACAGGAGTTAACACCTCCCATCTGTCTGAGCCCGTCAGCTGAATGGCTGACATATCTGTGGTCTGGGAGGACAATTAACACCATTAACATGTACACAACACCAAGGAGGAAAAGATTCACCCTGTGACTTCAAAGTAAATGAGAGCAGACCTGGGTACTGACCCAAACACTGTCATGTCATCCAACACTGTGTTGATGTTACAAAGAAAACAGAAAGGAATGATGCAGGATCCAGGCTAAAGTAAATACTGTGGAGGAAACAGCCTCCAACACACATTCACACTGAAGATAACAAGCTTGGAAATGGTGGAGGGACCAGGGTGGGGGATGGGATGCTGTTACAACACAACTGAATCCTACACTTTTCATTGTGGTGCCAATTCCTTCCACGTTATCACACCCTTGCATCTTCCCGGCCTTAGGTACAGCGGCTATCTCCCAGAGAGTCGACCCAAGTGACTGCCTTCAGTGTCCTACCCACTATGGGCGGGTTTTACAGGGGTAAAGTGGGTGGCCGTTATTGAGGGGAACACAGGAAGTGTACGGCTTTCACCCCATGCCATCAAAATTGTAAAACGTGTGAACTTCATGCTCCCAAAAACACAACCAGCAAACGAAAGCGAGCAAGAAAACCGAGCTAAAACATGTGGGATACCTGTGTTTCCGCTGCGCCGCCGGGTTGCAGAAAGTCGCTTTGACTGCTGTCCACGTCCGCGGACGCCATTTCTCCTTGTTTCAAAGGCTGCTCTGGCGTTAGCAGGGAGAGAGGGGGAAACTCAGCAAAACTCTGTAATCTTCAACTCCTGTCGGCCAGAAAAACCCGCAAAGCATCCCCACTCTCCAGTCCAAAAGGAGCTGACTTCGAAATTCAACTTTGCAGAGGAGATTGTGAAGCGATTCGGGCTCAGACTGACTGTTTACTTTGTCAACTCCGTGGCTAGCCCGCTAGCTCTGTTAGCTAACCATATCTAGCTAGTTAGCAAGCACTGAAAAAGATAGAAAACAGACGCAGCTCGCTCCGCTGTAGGTTGCACAAACTCACCGATTAGTTGGACGCTTCGATGCGCTAAATGTTTACGTACCAGTCATGGTGTTAATAGTAGTAACCGGCAGGATTACCCGGTCAACTAAACTCCGAACATGATTATTTTATCAAAGGCGGGCTAGTGTTGATCGGTGAATTCGGGTCGATTTTTTCTATTTTGATTGACGGTGCGGGAAACACAAAAAGGTGGGACTAACAAGCTTGACCGTCGCATTTGCATCACATTACAGGACGTCCCGCCCTTCTTCTCTCAGTTAATTGGCTAAGTGGTGATGTAGGTTACACGTCATTGGCGAAGCGGAATGTCACTCAGCTTTGATAGGACGTCTGCTTCCTGTTTGTTGTTGAGAGACTTGACATGGAATGCAATTGTTGAAATTTCAGTGGGGAAAACTGGCGTTTGTCCACACAGTCGATTAATTTCGTTCTCATAAGTTTACGTTATATGTTGTACCACCTTGTTTTGTTATTGCTATAAATGTTTTACGACTTCAATTTACGATCAGCGTCGTTCCAAAACTTTTGCAGTCTTTGTAAACCGTCACCTGGCCTCCATATTTAGACGGAGTTTAAAGTTTGTTTTTCAGTCTAGGTAAAACTGAACAGAGGTGGTAAAAGTACTCCCATTCTGTACTTAAGTAGAAGTACAGCTACTGATGTGAAAAAATACTGCAGTAAAAGTAGAAGTACTGATTCAACTCCTATTTAAGTAAAAGAAAAAGAAAAAATCCCAATTGTGAAACTGCATTTTTTCTGCCATTAACACAATAAATATTTAACCAGGAAAAATCTGAAAAGTTTCAAAAATACTTTGAACATAATGTGTTTGATTGGGTCACATACTCGGTTTTGTGGACATGGTTAAGGAAACTTAGAAAAAATTTTGTGAAAGTCACAATTGAGATAAAAAGTCATCATGAGATTAAAATATGAGATAAAAAAAGTCCATACTTTTAAGAGAAGTCAAAATTGTGAGGTTAAAACTAAAAATTATGAGACAAAATGTAAAAATTCTAAGGTAAAAAGTAAGAAGTGTGAAATAAAGTCAAAATTATGAGATAATAATCATATAACTATAATATACTGTATAATGTCAGTTTCTCTCCTCCCTCTGAACCCATTTATTTTTCATACTGTCAAATTAGTTTAGTTTGAAAAAGTAACGAGTCTATTCTAAGAATGTAAAGAGTATAAAGTACAAATATTCATGCAAAAATGTAGGGAGTAAAAGTAAAAAGTTTCCAGAAAAATAAATACTCAAGTAAAGTAGATACCTAAAAAAAATCTACTTAAGTACAGTAACAGAGTACTTTTATTTAGTTACTTTTCACCTCTGGAAAAGTCACTTATGTTTTTGAGAAGACGTTCAAGCGGAGATTAAACCGGTTTTGATGGTGAATGATATAAACATACAAGATAAGAAATGTAACAATATACATATAAGAATTTTTTTCCAAGGTAAAAAGAGGTTTTCTCCATGAGGAAAGTTTTATGACGCTCTCACTTAGAGGATGTCGACTGGGAAAAAGGATGACTCTGAATTTATCAACACTGTATTCAGAACAAAATCAAAGAAACTCACTTCAAAATTCTCCTGTTAACTCCCTCATTTCAAAATGTATAGATTTGGAAAACTCTTGTGTTTTTTGTGTTTGGTGTTTGTGGTTGGACTTGTGTTCTTATATTTTCTACCATATCAACATGTCATACTGCTTCTCACTGAAAGATATTATATGTTATTACGAAAATAATAACAAATGTCTCCAATATTTAGTTAATTTCTTTATATTATTTGATAAATATTTTATTCAAAAACAAATTTGCAGTCGCCAAACCAACTCTCTCATTTTGTAAAATGAGAGATAAAAAGTCAAAATGATATGAGAAAAAGTCAAAATTATGACAAACAGCCCAAATTGTGTGATAAAAAGGCCAAATTATGAGGAAAAAGCCAAAATGATGAGATAAAAAGTCAAAATGATATGAGAAAAAGTCAAAATTATGACAAAAAGCCCAAATTATGTGATAAAAAGGCAAAATTATGAGATAAAATGTGAGAATTCTGAGCTAAATACCAAAATTATGAGATTAAAAAGTCAACAAATGTCTCCAACATTTAGTTAATTTCTTTATATTATTTGGCAAATATTTTATTCATAAACAAAAAATTGCAGCCGCCAAACCAAGTCTATTTCATTTTCTACTTGAATTTAATTCACTTTATAAATATGTAACCTTGGTTAAAAATAAAAGAACACAACACTTATATTAAACTATGGGCAAATATTGGACGCCCTGACATTTAATGAAATTCATATCAACAATGATAATTGCGTACCCACTTTATTTATTATCTTATTTTAACTGTTTGTTTCTTTTAATACATGCATTGTTTCCTGATTAGATGAAGATCCTTCTCGTCTGTTTATTCTGTTTATTACTTTGTATTTATTGCCGTCATGTGTCGTGTTATGTTTGTTTGACATGTTTTGTATACACTGAAAACTTAATAAAAAAGTTTATGCATTAAACTTTGTTTTTCAATGTAGTTAAAAGTGAACAGTTAATCAGCGTTAACACTTTAACCCCTGAGACTTTGGCAGTTCTACAGTGGAAACAAAGAATAAGCAACAAATTGAAGAAAAGCAGCTAAAGTGATCAATAATAATAATGAAGGAAAATGATAAAAATGAACCAATAACATAATAAGTAACATGAACACAGTAAGGAAAGAAAAGACAAAGAAAGAAACAAAGTCCTTTATTTGTCATTATATAATTGTAAACTAAATGTGTGGTCTGTATTTAACTCCTCCTTTGATGTCGTTGTGGTTTAACCTTCTAAGGAGCAGTGGGCACCCATGGGTGACACCTGGGGACTCATCTACTGTAGAACCAGGCTAATGGTCAGAACCACCTGGATTTGAACCTCACACGGGTTTGGGTGAGTAAGACACAAACAGAGCAAAAGTGACGAAAAAATGAATAAATAAATGTAGAAAAATAAACAAAAATAAGCAACAACATGAAAAAAAGTTAATCTTTACAAAATAATAAATACCTTGGAAAAAAAGGCATAAAAATTAAATAACTAAAATGAAGTTTAAAAAAAGAGAGAAATAAACAGTGTTGAGTAGTAACGGAATACATGTACCACCGTTACGTATTTAGAATACTAATTATGAGTAACTGTATTCCGTTACAGTTACTGCTGTTAAACCTAGTATTTAGAATACAGTTACTGCATTACTCGTGGTTTTTTTTTACTTCAGCGAAAAAATATATTTTCTTGTATCCTAGTTAAAATCATACCTGCCAACACTCCCGTTTTTCCCGGGAGTGTCCCGTATTTCAGACCCATCTCCCTCCCCCCTCCCGTTCTGTCATTTCTCCCGGTAATCTCCCGTAATTCAAGTCTGAACATCGAAAAAAATGTGAAGTCATGTAGGTTTTGGCCGATGTTCTCCGGTTGCCAGAGATCATGTATGGAATGTAAGTTTGTTTTACATCGTACTGAATAACCTGTTTAGCGAACCCATTTCTCTCCGACCTGGCAACCTGCTGATCTGTGCGCAAGTGCCTGCACGCGCCAGGTTTAAGCACACTGAGTGACAGACTGTGACAGACAGATCCTAGTAAGAAGAAAGTAAAATATATGTGTAAATGAGTGTGTGTGTGTGTGTGTGTGTTTGTGTGTGTGTGTGTGTGTGTGTGTGTGTGAGAGAGAGAGTGAGTGTGTGTGTGTGAGATAGAAATGTTTGTGTGTGAGAGAGAGAACATGCCATTGATTGTAATGCTGAAATAACTGTGTGAGAGAGAGAAGTGTGTGCGTGTGTAGTGTGAGACACTACATCTAACCTAATCAAGCAACTCAAAGTAAGTTATTTTTTTATTAACTTAATTTAGGAACAAGCTTTTTTTATGTCACAGTTTACGGTGTTGATCAGGTTTACTGAGGTAACGTTTAGGCTATATAAATATTTCTCACAGTCAAGTTATTGTGTTAGCTTAACGTTAGCTAACGTAACTAAGTAGATAAGAGCTGCTAATGCTGCAGTAATGTGCTCTGGAAAAGATATTTCCACTTGAAAACTGGCAATTAATGCGTCCTGTTCACGTTTGTCATTTGTTGTCATTGATAAACAGACACGACGTCATGACTCATGATGAAAAATGATAAGCTAAGTTATCTTAGAAAATCAATAAAAATAAATTAGGCCTACTGTTCGTAATTTCTTTGGTGTGTTCTGCCATATATTAAGGTCCGTTTATCTCGTAGACTTGTTTTTCAAACAAACATTCATTTAATAAATGAACAAATAATAATTGAACTTTAATGTTTTATTTATTATTTTACCAGTATGTTGTGATGTTAAACATTATAATAAATATTATTTAGTGTGTAAAGTTATTTCTATTTAATTTAAATTAAGTTTTAATAAGACGTATTCCAAGTATTTACAATACAGTACCATGTTAAACCAATGTAATAGAAAACTTTACAAATTACTTTTTAATTCAGGTATTCTGTATTCTGTAACGAAATACATTTACAAAGTAATCTCCCCAACACTGGAAATAAATAACTGGTATTGTAATTTGTTTCCAGTAGTTTTAGTTTGGACTTTTTTCACATCAGTTGTTCTTTGGTTCCTGTTTAACTAACATCAGTTTCATGAACAAAACTTGGTGAAAATACAATAAAAACAAACAAAAAATTGTTCTGAATATTTAAACTAAACCATCCATTCAGAACATGTTTGGCACATTTCCTTTTTATTCATTATCTACCATATTTTCTGGACTATAAGCTGCTACTTTTATCACATGTTTTAAACCATGAGGTTTATACAAAGGAGGAGATAGTCTGAGGATCTGTCTTCCATCACTAGGGGTGCTCGAACCAGAATTATAAGAAAAAGTATGAAGAGAAAAGAAAGAAAGAAAAAAGAAAGAAAAAAGAAGGAAAGAAAGAAAAAAGAAAGAAAGAAGGAAAGAAAAAAGAAAGAAAGAAGGAAAGAAAGAAGGAAAGAAAGAAAAAAGAAAGAAAGAAAAAAGAAAGAAACTACTAAGAAAAATCAATGCAAAGAAGACCACCTATTTTTTCTTTAGCAGATAAAACACAGATAATAAATGACCAACTGATAATTCTTTTCAAATCCTCACTCCTTCATCATGGAACACATGAAGAAGTTCATGTGATGTAAGTTTTAAGTTGAAGTCCATCTTTCTATCCAGGAAGAAAACAGCGCTGCTGCACGTTAGCTTAGCATTAATGTGTGAGTTCAGGTACATTTACTACATCCTTCTGTACATGCAGTAAATAGAAGACTTTTCAACATAGATATCTGTGGCTTATAACCTTTGTGTATTCTTCTTTTCTTTATGATATTTTAAACATACAGTGGATGCGGCTCCTATACAAGTGCAGCTTATAGTCCAGAAAATAGAGTTGAACCCTTTAAACCTCCACTCAATGTTTTCTTAATGAATTGAATGTTGTTTTTGAACCATTTTTGTAACATGCAGTTGGTGTTTAATTCTATTATAAATGAAAACATTAAGATGAAAACTGGGGGGTGGCTGTGGCTCAGTTGGTAGAGCGGGTCGTCCCAAAAAAAAAAAAAGGATTTCAATCATGTTACTTTTTTCAGGCCTAAAGATAAATAAAAACTTAACTAAGGTTTTCATAATTCATGCATCAAAGGGAAATGCAAATGCATCTCATTATTTTAATATTTTATCTCACAATTTTGGCTTTTTCTCTTAAAATTATGTATTTTTTTTATCTCATATTTATAACTTATGACTTTTTACCTCAATTGTGATTTTTTTTTCTCCTAAACGTTCTGCTCAAACCCACAAAACTCAGTAACTGTGACTTGATCCAAAACATTGTCTACACAGAAACTCACTTTTAAAGGCCTTATTTTGGATACTTTTTAAAGTTTTAAGACTTTTCCTGGTTAAATATGCATTATTGCATTCATGGAAAAAATTTATTTTACTTTTACTTAAGTAGAGAAATTTAATCAGTACTTGTACTTTTACCAGAGTATTTCTGCTCACTAGTAGCTGTACTTCTACTTCAGTACTTTGCCACCTCTGGTGTTGGACTACATATGGACAATTGTTTTAGTTAGTTTTGGATCTTTTTAGTGGACTATGTAGATAATTATGAGACATAACGGTTCAGATCAGCTGAACAAATGAGTGATGGTACCTGCTGTGGATATTTTTTTTAATTATATATTTTCCAATGTGTGAGAATCTCTGTCAAATTGCATGAGGTCATGTGACATTTGGGACAGTTTTGGGTGGTTTGCTTAACATTTTTGAGTGAGTACTTGTGGCCTGTGTGTGGAACATTAATTACAGACCAGTGTTCATATTCAGAGCTTCTGTCAGTCGTTTTATTTCTTTAGAATGAGGAGGTGCTTCCCCTATAATGAGGTTAGTTCAGAGCTTCCTGTCAGTGTGACTATGGACCAGAGGTGGGTAATTCCAGGTCCATCAAGTCAAAGTCCTACCATGTATTACTTCAAACCTGTTCACTGAACACAGGTGATTCCACTAATTATCCCATTTACCCGGATGAGGCATTGTGCTCATCAAAATGGGCTGGTTCAATGAACAGGTTTGAACCAATACATGGCAGGACTTTGACTTGATGGACCTGGAAATACCCACCTCTGCTATGGACACACACTGTAGATCACAGGTGTCAAACTCCCGTCCTCGAGGACCGGTGTCCTGCTTGTTTTAGGTATTTCCTTCTTCCATGTGGTTCAGTTTAACCCTTTAACTCCTGAGAACTAACAAAGTAACTGGTAACATGAGCAAAGTAAGACACAAATGGTAGAAAATCAAAGAAAAATTAAAAGAACCAAAATGCAGAAAAAAAAACAAAATGAACAAAAACTAATAAATATTTACAAAATGACAAATAATGTGGAAAATTTTGGAAAAAAATTAATAAAGAAGAAAACTAGTATTGACATTTGGTCACAGCAACTTTTAAAAAATGGTGAAATAAAAAAAAAAAACAACAAAAAACATCTCTTGCTTTTTGGCACCTTGTCCATGCACAAAATAAAGTAAAACGTTTTAACTTTTCTGAATATTTAAACAAAATCATCCATTCAGAATGCATCAGCACTGACACTTAAAGAGTTAATAATCAGCTCCTCATCAGACTGATAATGATGCAATGGTCTCCAGGTGGAATGGAAGAGGGAAACATCTAAAACATGCAGGACACCGGCCCTCGAGGACCACAGTTTGACACCCCTGCTGTATATTCACTCCAGTTGATTGTTATTTAAAAAACTGGATGTGTGTGTCAGCACTCTGCCCTGTGTTTGACCCCAGGTCCATCAGTTGGACTCACTGTATGAAAGTGTACATGGTCCTGCCTCTACCTCTGAAGGAAAATTCATCCATTGATTTTCATCGCTAAAGTCCTAACGCACAGGTGTCAAACTCCAGTCCTCGAGGTCCTGCATGTTTTAGAGATTTTCCTCTTCCATGTGATTCACTTTAACCCTTTAACTCCTGAGAGTTTAGCTATCCGTAAAAAAGTAAAATAAAATACACAACAACACAAACAAAAATTAATAAGCTAACAAAAGAATTGGTAACATAAGCAAAGTAAGACACAAATGGCAGAAAATCAAAGAAAAATAATGATTTAAAAAAAATGTAGTAAAATAAACAAAATCAGCAACAAAATGAAGAAAATTTTGAAGAAAAATACTAAAAAAAGAAAACTAGAATTAAAATTTGGTCCCAGCACTTTTAATTTTGGCTTTCTTTTTTTTTTTTTTTATTTAAAAAAATGCTTTTTGTTACCTTTTTCATCCACAAAACTAAAAGGAAAATGGTAGAATTTTTTTGAATATTTAAACTAAATCATCCATTGAGTTAGAGTTAATAATCAGCTCCTCATCACTTCTGCAGAACAATGGGCTCCAGGTGTAATGGAAGAGGGGAACATCTAAAACATGCAGGACACCGGCCCTCGAGGACCAGTTTGACACCCCTGACCTAATGGGTAAATTACCTTTGTACATTTTCAACATGTTTTCTTTTCATAACAGTGGTTAACGCACAAGGTCATCAGGAAAAATACTTCTGTATGTTCCACAAACAAGAACTGGATGAAAGAGCACAAAACTCTGTTGTTCCAGCTCCAGTCATTCTTCTACCCTCCAAAAACAGCTGGAAATAAAACAATCTGACATTTATTTAAATAGAACCAACACACAATGTATTCATGGAGAACCATATTAATTAAATAACCATAGGATGACTCCTTTAACCAATAGTTTTCAGTTAATTTCCATACTACTAAAAATGCAGGTGGACTTTAAACAATAAGAATAAAAAGTTAAAGTGTTGTGTTAAAGTTTACCCTCAGACATTTAACAATAAAATAAATCACAATGTGTGGTTCAACATTAAATATTTATGTCCACGTCCCAGTGAAGACACACATTGTTAAATCCACAATGTGTAGATTTTATGTGAATGTAACACAGTTGTGTGTTAAATAGTTAAAAAGTTGTGATTTAACAATGTTAAATATCACAACTGGCATTTAGAGTTAACTTGGGCAGATTTTAGTCCACACCCACTTCACCACATGAGGCATGATAACATCCCAAGAAGAGAGTCAACTGGAAATTAATTGGAAGTTAATTTCCTGTTCACTGAATAGAACATTAAGTTTACGACGATGTGAAATAAACTTTATATTCACTCATTGAAACATTTTTTTTTAATTAATCACATTATTATGCTGTTTAAAATAAAAATCCATGACTTTTCCAAAACTTTCTGCATCTTTTTACTTTTGCAGGTTTTTTCATAACGCATGAACCCTGTCAGTAAATCTGTGGTTAAAGGGACACTTCACTATTTTTCACATTTGACACAGTTGTTGGGCAGTGTTCGCAGCTGCTACTTTGACCACCTCTGAAAAATACTCAACTAACCCTTTAAGTTCTGCAGTAAATGACAAGCGTACGTTCAGATACAATATTTAAAGAATCACAGCTTCACACAGACAGTTGCTTCTTTTTATTGACACATGCATATTGTCCAGTGATGTCACACGCCCTGGTTCTCAGATGTTTTTTCTGGATTACAAAGACACAGGGACTCATTAAATGATGCATCGAAGCGACAGAAGGAAAGAAAAACTGCTGTGGAGGCAGTGATGAATGGTCTAGGTTCAGGTTGAAGTCATACTGTCCTGCCCACATGATCCCATTAACAAACAAGCAGAGTCCAGAATGAGGAGTTTTGTCATTTCTTGCCCCACCCAAAAATAAGTCAGTAAAAGCAATGTGTCCAATGGCACGTTGTCCACTCACACCGTCACAAACACCTGCTTATGACAAAAGAATATCCCTCCACCTCAGAACACAGTGCCAAGGCTGTCAAACACTGACTGATGACTTTCACTTTTCCTTTTTACACTGCACACTCAAACACAAGCACTTTTGGTAAAAAAAAAAAAAAATTTAAAAAGTTGTTTTGGCTATCTTAATTAATGCTCCAATATGCAACATCTAATAAACAAGTACAGTGTTTTCTGGACTGTAAGGCGCACTTTAAACACTTTCATTTTCTCCAAAAACAACAGTGACTTTTTAATCAGAAAATTTAGATTTTTTTTTATCTCACAATTTTGACCTTTTATCTGATAATTTGTACTTCACTTAACACACCTTGTGTACGAAATAAACCTCAAAAATAAACAATTCATTGATAGTGCGCCTTATCTTCCAGTGTGCCTTATAGTGTGGAAAATACGGTACATGAATTTGGCTCTAGTTCAGTCCACTCTGCTCCACGCTACAACATTTGATTTAAGTTGTAACAATGCTACGCTAATGTCGTAGCTTCTGGCAGCAACTCCAAAACCACTGATGTTTAGTTTTGTGTGTCAACTAGAGTATAAATAAATCAATTAAAGTTGCATAATGCAACTTTAACTTAAGAATGAGCAACTAAGCAGAAAGTCTAAACAAATTCATCCACCATTTATTTTTGTTTTAAAAAAAGGAATAAAGTGAACTGTTATTATTGATATAAAAAGCAGCTCTGACATCTGATGATAATGACACATGAGCAGTGCAAACACTCACCAATTTCAACACTAATGACATTATTCCAGTAAATTAAAAAGTTCAACTACACTGTGTGCTGATGTTGTTCCAGCCTGGAATGTATGTTTGCGTGTGTAGAAACCTCAACTGGCGGTGTTCCACATCTGGAGTTCAGCTTCTTCACCCAGACAGTGTCTTATTCCACTGAATTAAAATAAAATAAAGGTCAAAATGAAAAGATAAAAAGCAGCAGACAGTGGAGCTCTTGGATTGACTCAACTGTGCTCTGTGACTCTGGGTACTCTGTAATTATTTCTTTTTGGGTGCGTTGGGTGTGTTGAATTTGAAAAAGATAATGTCCCCATCTTCCACGGTGTAGTTCCGGCCCTGTTGTCTGTATTTCCCAGCAGCCTGTTCAAACAAAGTGAACAAAAAGACAAACGTCAACAGGATTCAGGAGTGACTGACACTAAAGTACACATAGATGTTAGCATTAGCATAAAGGTGTTAACACACACACACACACACACCTTGACTGCACTTTCACTGCCCTCCTCTTGGAAGTCACTGTACTTCATCACCTCAGCCATGATGAAGCCTTTCTCAAAGTCAGTGTGGATTTTTCCTGCAGCTTGAGGAGCCTTGCTTCCTTTCTGTTGGATGAAAACATTTAAGTATTAAGTATTAATTTTTTATGGCACATTTAAAACCAAAGTGCTTCACAGTAAAATAGTAAGAACATAAATAAGATAAAATACATCAAAAATAATTTAAATACAAATCTACAGATACCAGTACCTCACAGATGAGACAGGGAAACAACAGCACAACGATACATCCACTAACGGGGTCTCCATCCCACAGTTTCAAAGGCCATTGAAGGCAATTCTAAACAGTGTGTTGAGTGATGGACAGACTGGAGAGAATGACTATGATATGAATTCATAATCTGGAGTAGGGATGTTAACAGATGACCGTTTGACCAATAGTTGACCGCATCAACAGTGTCCAGTAAAAAACAAACAAAAAAACAGTGCTTACACTTTTATATTGTCGTGTAGGCTAGAAAGAGAAAGCTTTGTGATCTCTCCATAGCATATATTTAAAAATGATTAATTTTAACATTCACCATTAGAGCTTTGACCTTTGGCCCAAAAACATATTCAAATTTAATTTGGAAATTATTCTAGATATTCAAATAATATTAGAATATTTATTAATTATATTAATTTGAAAATGCCGTACTAACACATCAACATCAAAATTAAATATACTCAGTGGAGCAGTATTCAGTCAAATATTCAGGTGTGTTTCCAACCATTACTGATGAAACATGATTTATTCTTTATTTTTGTTCATTTTATTGATAACTGGTTGTTTTTGTTCATTTTGTTGCTTATTTTATTACATTTTTTAACTGCTAAAGTCTCAGGAGTTAAAGTTTTAAGTGAATCATGGGGAAGATGTTAATGTACTAAACACACACCTGTGTTCTAGAGCGAACAGTAAGTTGTCATGACAACCTTAAAAGCTCAGTGGAGTTGTGTTATCCATCTGACAGGTCTACTTAAAATGACACGATGGGTGGACTACAGCAAACGCACTTTGTTAAAAACTAACTCAGGCTGGTGGACATCACTAAGGGTTTTTTACACCATATTTAGCAGCAGAATTTACTGGAACATCTAATGTTTTCTCTATGTGTGACACTTTAAAATCAGCTTTTAACATAATATCGACTCATGTTTAAAAAGTGAAGTGACTGAAGCGTCATGGTGCTGAATGGCTGCGAGTGTGTGTGTGTGTGTGTGTGTGTGTGTGTGTGTGGAGCGGACAAAGCAGATGTTTTCTTTTCTTGGTGAGCGACAGACCGCTTAATGAGGCTCAGTGATCGACCAAGATTTTTTTTTAGAAATTTGCAATCCGTAGTCCTGAGACGGTCCATAGACTGAGTTTAAGTGTACGGGTGGGATCAACAGCTGTCTTTCAAACTGTTCTGCACGTAATAGGCCAGTGCTGTGACCAACCAGAGCAACCAACAAGGTGACGTATACAGAGTAGGGATGCGACTTTTGGTCCAAAACACTATTTGAAATTTGCAACAAACTATTGGAATATTATTCGAAAATAGAACACGTTTCCATGACCCCAGACCCACCCACCCCTCGTGGATGTGCGCTCCCACCCCCAAACATGTGATGAACGAAAGGGTAAAAGAGGTAACCAAACGTTTACTGAATAAACAAAAATATTACAAATCACACAACAACATGTTGATATTCCCTGAGTGATTTGACCAGATTTAACAAAAAAAACAAAAAACAACCAGAGCGCCAAGGGCACTGAGTTACCGGCAAAGGATCATACGCTGTCTGTGGCTCTTAAGGGCCATGGGGATCTGCCAAAGTTGGGGAAATCTGATTATCTTTTCCAATTTTTATGGCTTGTTACGCTTGTGCTGTGTGGTTTAGAAATAAGCCCGATTGTCATATCGTGCACAAAACAGATATAATAAAGACTAGTATGAGATTCACTTTATTCATATTTTTGATACAGACCCCTTGTACAGGTAGGGCCCTCAAAGGGGTAAAACGTTGTCGCAATGTTGGGCCTTTCACATGTCGCGACCATACATGATTTCCCACTACTGTCCAACATATTCCTTAGCTCTATTGGCCACAATAAGCAAGGTTTTGGACCCCTAAATTGATTAAATATTGCGTCATTGTAAAGCATTAGGAAAGTGCTAAGTTCCACCTTCTGTCGCCTACTGAACCCTAGGAAGGAGCGATTCAATGAAGACGCTGTTCGCACCGCAGAAGCAGGTCATAATACTGAATCATTTGCATAAATAACAAAAAAAGTTATCAGACAGTTTTTGAAAAAAATGCACCAAAGTGTCGAAAATGGCCGTTTTTGGCATAAAAATGGCCGCCAACCGCAGACAACGATTCAACGGATAAGCCTTGTAAGGGGAAGCAAGATTGTGACCCATATAATGTTCACACCAAATTAGAAAAAAAGTTATCTCACGGTTTTTGAGATATCGTTGGACACAGCCGCCGCCGACAGACGCCACGACATAGAGTTATCGGCCCAGGCCGGTAACTCAAAAACATGTCCACATGTTTCGGGTGGAGGAGTGTCCAGAGCCTGTTCACTATTAATCCAGTTGCCAAGAACACGTACTCCAAAGGCACAGACGTTGTGGGCACAGAGGTATGTGCTCGCTAACTTTGCAAGGGAGGATTATTTCTTTTTGGTTCTTCATTCTTGTGTTCACAGCGTTTGTTGATGCGGAGCGTTTGCCCCCGTCGACCACCATACAATGCAAGTCAAGTATCCAAGTGAAACGTAATACAAGTAATGCAGCATTCGAAATTAATATTCTATATTCAAGTGTGTCACGAATAATCGAAAATCATGTCCCATCCCTAATACAGTGTGACAAAAACAAGTCTAAACTAGCGTGTACCTCAGGCATGGGGAAACCATTCCCAAAGGGTCAGTGTGGCTGTAAGTTTTTGTTCCATCCCAATCAGCAGCACACCAGACTTAATTCAATTAATCAACTGATCGCAGTCTTCAGAGTCGATTGGTCAAACTGAACTCTTGGTTGGTTGGAACAAAAACTTGCAGCTACACCAGCTCTTTGTGGAATAGTTTGCCCATGCTTGGTTTATCTGGTTGTTTTAACATCCTATAGGCTAGGCTAACTAACATTAACACACCACTAACAGTGGAGGAAAAATATCCAACTGGCTCCATTTACATGCTGGTAAGTTTCTACCTCTTCAACCCTGTCATCATTGTGCTAAGCCCCGACCTTCAATCTCCCGACACAAATGGAGGGTTGTGATTGGACCGGTAAAATTTTACCAAATTGGTTGCACTCTAGAGCCCTGTAGTGGAAATCAGAGAAAAGCATAAAGTAGTGGCCTGTAAACATCCTGTTAAAAGCAGGATGTGTCTGTTTGCACTCACCCTGATGGTCCATGCTCGCACCTCATCTGGTCCCGCTGTGAAAAAGTACTCCAGCTGTAGCGCGGCATAGCCCGTCTTTATTATTTTGGTCAACACACTGTAAGTACAGAGAAGTGGGTTGAGCTAAATGTGACATTCGTTCATATACAACAACCCAGAAAGGAAGGCTTTTTTTTGTTCTTTTGTATTGTAAAACATTTTGGTAACGCATTCTAAAACCTCCACACAATTCACTATTATTATATTAACTATTTGTAACTGGTTTGTTAATATATTCATACACCATTTATCATTAACATTAACAAACCATTTGTTAACAAACCATTAACAAATACAGTAATACCTCAATTACCCAAGTAACGAATAATCCAAGTTACGAAACGCCTTTATGTCGAATGTTTATCTCTGAAGACGAAAGAAAATTCAAGTTATGAAACGAAACCCCCAAAACGTAAATACAGTACTGTATGTACTGTAAGCAAATACGTATGTACTGTACACTTGTATGTAGCATATTTGCTATTTGATCGAGTTGTTCTCCCATTGGCTCTCTCCCAACACCCTGCTAGCCTCCCAGTGGCTAGGAGGGAGCTACCCATGATGCTTTTGGTGTGTCTTCGACCCTCATTGGTCAGAGAGTTCTTACTACAGTCAGTGTGGAAGCACCTTTACGGTTTGGTGAGTTTTTCCAGTGTGCTCATTGACACTTTATTATTCGTTATTTATCATGGGCCCAAAGAAAGTGATTCCTGGTCCGTCAACAAACACTGTCGAAGGTGAAAGGTGACCCAAATGGACAAAAAACATGGACCACAAATAAAACAACCACAGTATGTAAATGATTTGCATGTCTTGTTCATGTAATGGTTTAATAAATCATTTTCTTTTACATTTAACACATATTTCGTACAAAATGTGTATAACTTTATAATGTTTAAAGGGTTTAGGAGGTAGTATTGAGGGCCTTGGAACCAATCAGGCCGTTTCCATGTGAAATGAGACTACTTAGGAAAAAAAAATAAATCATGTTACAAAACCACTTCTGGAACAAATTAATTCAGTAAATTGAGGTACCACTGTATCTATAAAATTAGATTATTTTTAACAGACAGGTGCAGTGTAACCTGCTCTCCAGATAAACATAATCTAATTTTACATTTATCTTTGGAAGACGGTATGAAGACATTAACAGGTAACAAATGGTTAATACTTCATGAATAGGTTGCTTTCATGTGATGTTACATTGCTATAGATCAGGGGTCCCCAAACTATTTCCAGTGAGGGCCACATAACTTTTCCCTTCTCAGATGAGGGGCCGGGGTCAGTTTGTAGCAGAAAAAATGTGATGAATGCAGGAGTGCCTAAATGTAAAAAATTACTGTTTTTCCAGAAAGCCACAATCAAATAACCCTTTCTGGATTCTTCACAGAACAAAAGTCAGAAAATAAATAACACCATTTATGAAATAAATAACCCTCTGTGGGTTCTTCACAGAAAAAAGGTCCATAGAACATAAACTTCTTCATCTTAACAGGTCAAAGTTCAGCTTAGTTGTCAGAGGAGAATCTTTGATTTAAATGACACACAGAGCGTCTGTCAAAATTATTGTGTTAAACTAGTTAATAATAGTTAATTGTTAGAAAGCCCACACAGTTTAAATGTTTATTTGATTGTTTGGTTATATTTATTCAGGAATAACTCCTTTTCTGTAAGTTTTCAAATGTCCCACGCTGTTGAACGCACCACTGATGTTATAACGGTTATGAACATAGTCCGTGTTTTATTAGCCGCTGTGTTGTAGGTAACTGTGCCAAGTTCGCCATCTCTGCTTCTTTTTCTCTTTTTTATTCATCTATTCCTGGTTTATTACTGTGTGTAGATGCCACAAGGTGAGATAAATAACACAGTACAGTTTAGGTAGATGTTAGCATGTTGTACTGTATAAGCTAATGCTGTTTAGCGCCGGTGTGTTGTTGAAGCTAATACGATAATATGCTAGCAGCTAGCATTGCTAGCTGTCATCTGTGATTTCTGTGAGGTGATTTGTGTGTTCTATGACCCATGTAATACATCTGAGTGACTCATATAGTGGGTCTTAGTTCATTTATTATTGTATGTATATATTGTTATAGTGAGTGTTACTGTATTATTACAGACCACAGTGAATAAACCTTTAATGAGGACATCTGTATCTGTGTTCTTTAATCAGAACCACAACCCACACCTTGTCACTCTGAACCAAATCCTGGAGACAACCCCACACTCTCTGCTTCATTAATAATGTAAATAGTTCAAAACTAAGGAACATTTTACTGCAAAAGTCCAACTTTAATATCAACTACACACATATAAAAAAAAAAAAATCTAAATGGTCTCTGGTATTGTTCAGGGGGCCGGACCAAATGTGGAGGCGGGCCGTAGTTTGGGGACCACTGCTATATAGTAAATGGTCTGCACATATATAGTTCTTTTCCTCCTTCATGGTTCAAAGCGCTTTACATTAGCTTCACATTCACCCATTCACACCCACATTCATACACTAGTAGGGTTCTAAGATCTAAGGTCAGTCCCACTGGGGGCCTAAGTCAGGGTTCAGTGTCTTGCCCAAGGACACTTGGACGTGTGGACAGCCAGAGCCGGGACACAAACCTCCAACCTCTCGGTCATTGGGCGACCCACTCTAACAACTGAGCCACAGCTACGATATATATATATATATATATATATATATATATATATATATATAGTAAACACGCGATTTTCAGATGGAGGGCAGGAAATGGAGTAGCTTGACGAAAATGTCTGTTTCGTGTAGTTAAATGTATTCTCCATTTACCGCAATGTAAAATTTCAAAGTGATCCAGGATCTCTTCCGGATCACCAGCAAAATGTAATCATTTCTTCCATGTGACACCCCCAACACATCCTGAAAATATGATCAAAGTCCATCCATAACTTTTTGAGTAATGTTGCTGACAGACAGACAGACAGACAGACTCCAGTGAAAACATAACCTCCTCTGCAGACCTCTCTTCTGCCTTGGTGGAGGTTTACACCCTCAAAAGTGCTTTTCTAGAATTAAACATTATTTTGCGGGACTGCAGCTTTTCACTACCCCTGCAATGTGGGAGTGGTGAAAAGTGAGCTCTTAATATTTGTCTCATGCCACATGGTTTTGTTTTGGGTCCTGCGGGAGCGCAGGTCTGTAATTATAAGGAAACTGATTTCATTCAGAAAAAAAACTAAATAGACTAGCTGGCAGAGTTTATTCTTCTTCAGTGACAGTGGACTTAAGTTTGACCTCTAACCTCTGTGTTTTCTGCTCCTCACAGAATTTATCCCTGTCCTCCTCCTCCATGTCGAACAGTTTGGACTCCACAGCTCCACTCAGTGGAATGACCAGAGCCCCAGGGTCATGAGCATCCACCCACTCTTTGATTTTAGCCAACCTGGACAAAGCAGTTTATCACTTCTGAATTAATAACTGATGATAGAACATTATAATGGGATTGAAGAATCCAAAGTTTGATTTTCAATTCAAGTCTAAAGATGAATATGGAACAAAAACAACAACCTTAGAACACGTACCACTTGTTCTTTTTCCTGATGTAATCCTTCTCTGACAGATTCACCAGGTAGATCATGGGCTTGGAAGTCAGAAACAAGTACTTATTCAGCACATCAATCTGTGGAGACAAAAAAACCCAACATGAATCAGTTCTACATCAACTTCCTAATGCTTTTGATTTACATTTGAATTTTCAGTTGCATGTTAAAAATTTTTAAAAATGTTTGTAGAGACCACAGTTTGTGCACTGTTTCAAAAACTACAAAGTAAGGAAACAACAGTCAGACAGACAGACCCTGATCATAACAGAACCTCCTGGGTACAGGTACAAAAAATTTAAAGATTAGAAGATCATTGAAAATGTTAAATAATACAATTTAAATTAACACCCTTTGAATTATACTGCATGTTCCACATGGCTAATACTATATGTTAAACATTAATACTGTGTTACAGATGATGTGGAAAAACGACAATAAGAATGCATTCACACACATCACTCATATCACTCACATGCTTCATACCTCTTTGTCATTCCAATCATGGTAAAACCTGACATGTTTTTTCTCTTCCTCCACCCAGTTCTTTATCTTCAGCATGATGTCCTACAGAAACAACATTCACAAACACTTAGTTTGGGTGATGAACAGAACAGTCATGTGACACAGATGATGTCATACATACGCACATATTCAGGTTTGAGTTTTTTGTCCCCTCCTCTGACGGCAGTTTTCTCCAGCTTGTCGATGATGGGGGCGATCATTTCTTCATCCTTCAACCTCAGCTCCTCATGGATGATCTCAATGTCTCTTACTGGGTCAACGTTTCCCTCCACATGAATAATATCTTCATCATCAAACGCACCTGAACACACACACACACGTTCCAATAGGAGGGTCTGATTCTATTCATCAGTCACATTGAGGACCAGGAATGAAAATTAAAATCATCACTTTACATTATTAAACCAAGTGATTCAAAGTAGCTGATACTACAGTCTACAGTCCTGGGGTGGTCTGGTCCAGTCTACAGTCCTGGGGTGGTCTGGGTCCAGTCTACAGTCCTGGGGTGGTCTGGGTCCAGTCTACAGTCCGGGTGTGGTCTGGGTCCAGTCTACAATATCTGTAGTAGGAACTCACGTGTCATGTGGAAGATGCCGTCACAGGCGCTGATGTGGGACAGGAAAGCGTTTCCCAGACCTTGTCCTGAGTGAGCACCCTTCACCAAACCCGCAATGTCAACCACGTTTAGGAAAGCTGGAACCTTACTGGACACATGAAGACAAAGGACACATAGACATGTTTTGTTACAGGTCCATTTACTGCAGGGTTATGGTCTGGGGTTAGCGTTAGGCTAACAGGGATTAAAGAAAAAAAAAATCCTGAGCCTGAACTTTTTAGACTCATGCAAGTGACGATTCACCACATGACCCGGTGAATATACTGTAGATACTACAGCATTAACAGAAACTTCAACTCCTGTAGCACAAGTCGACCTACATTTGGAGGAGTCAACAAGTGGCAGGTTATAAAGACAGACCAGTCAGACCTAAACCAGAGGAGACATGGCTGATCTGAGCAGCATCCGCTAGCTAACCTGAATGATCTGAGCAGCATCCGCTAGCTAACCTGAATGATCTGAGCAGCATCCGCTAGCTAACCTGAGTGATCTGAGCAGCATCCGCTAGCTAACCTGAGTGATAAAAGCAGCATCCGCTAGCTAACCTGAGTGATATGAGCAGCATCCGCTAGCTAACCTGAGTGATATGAGCAGCATCCGCTAGCTAACCTGAGTGATATGAGCAGCATCCGCTAGCTAACCTGAGTGATATGAGCAGCATCCGCTAGCTAACCTGAGTGATATGAGCAGTATCCGCTAGCTAACCTGAGTGATATGAGCAACATCCGCTAGCTAACCTGAATGATCTGAGCAGCATCCGCTAGCTAACCTGAGTGATATGAGCAGCAGCGCACTCTTTTTTCCCAAACATGATGTGGACAGTGTGGTGTGTGTCTTGGGAGCCACTCACTTAAACTTTTTGCACTTTATGTAAAAAGTGAGGACGTGTGGACAGTCTGGTTTTGGAGATATTTTTTTTAGGGTTGTGAATCTTTCACTCACAAATCTCAATGTACAGACTATGATCCGATTCAAGGATAATTCATAACTAACAGGACACTGTCGGGGGTAAGTCACTGTGGGTGCACCAGAGTAAAGACACTGATGATATACACATTCATCTGAAAAAAAAAAACTGGACTATACCTTTAATGCACAGGGTTCTGCAAACCTTTTTCCCCAAAATGCTGCAGGCTGGAAATTCAACTCGGGGCCAGAATACTTTAATCCCTGTGCTTAGGGTCTGGTTCAGGTTAGGAGAACACACCTGGCTGGTTTGTGATACTGGCAGAGGAAGTCAAAGCGTTCATCAGGAACAGGAACTCTGCTCTCGTTTGGGTCGATGGTGCAGAATGGAAAGTTCTCTGCAGCAGCCTGGCTTTTAGTCAGTACGTTGAAGAAGGTAGATTTCCTGCAATGAAGAGAAACAGGTTTAACCTAAAGACTGAAGTGCAGTTTTCCCAGTTTTCCTAACACGCTGATCTTCCAATTACTTTCAAAAGCTAAGGTGACACGTACAATTTTAACCCGCTATTATTTTTGTTCTACAATGTTTTCACAAGTGCACTACATGGCTATATTTATATCCACAGTGTGGTGGTTTTACACACAGATTATTTTTTACCCCCCCATTAACAGTGTAATTTTGAATATCTAAATAAAGTGAAATTTATTTTAGTAAATTATACATAAATTCATTATGACAGGTTTCACTACCTGTTCAGTGCCGCTTGCTTACATCTGTAATAATCCAGTTACCCATGAGTTAGGAGCATGTGCAAAGTTGTTAGGGTTAAAAAAAAAATACAGGAGTAAAAATTGTACAGGTGCACACACCATCTTAATGAAACCAGGCCTATTATATACACTATACATATGTACAAGTCTAATGAAACATGTTACCAGACATGTGGACCAATCAAAAGGGCTAGTTCACTATGTTCCATACGGTGTCACCATCTTTAGTCTGGTGCACCCACAGTGACTTACCCCGACAGTGTCCTGCGAGTCGAGTTTTGGTCCGGTTTTGGTCAAAGTGAAAGTAGTCCCAGCAGGTTTCAACAACAAAATAAAATGTGTTTCTTCTCTTAACAGTATGTGTTGGAATGAGTGATTTATTTGCATAACAAAACCGTAACAGAATAAAAACTCACACCTCGTAATTGTTTGGAGCTACTTTCTCTCAATAGTGATAAATGCTATTAGCGTTGTCACTGCTAACAGCTGTACGCCTGCACCTAGCAGCCGCAAACACTGCCCAACAACTGATGAAAGTCATTTGATAAGGCGCACAGTAAAAAATATTCAGTAAAATGACCAAAATAATCAATAAAATGAACTAAAAGTACCAAAAATATCCAGTAAAATGAGCAAAAGTGTAAATAATTGATAAAATGAACAAAAAATAAATAAAATGAAAACAAATATCCAGTAAAACTAATAAAAAGAAATTAAATAGGATGAAACAAAACATTTTAACTGAACAAAAATGACCAAAAATATTCATGAAAATGACCAAAAATTACCAAAATATTTAGTAACATGAACTAAATTGACCAAAATATTCAGTAAAATGAACAAAATAATCAATCCGCGTTGTCACTGCTAACAGCTGTGCACCTTAGCAAACTACTTTCATCAATTGTTTGGCAGTGTTTGCAGCTGCTATGTGCAGGTGCACAGGTGCTAGCAGTGACAATGCACATTGATCGCTATTGAAGGAAAGTAGCTCCAAACAATTACGCGGTGTGAGTTTTTATTCTGTGATGGTTTTGACATGCAAATGAATCATTCTAACACATACTGTTTTGAGAAGACACAAAAATTTTGTTGACCCCAGGAAACCTGCCGGGACTACTTTGGCTTTGACCAAAACCGGACCAGAACTGGGCTCACAGGACACTGTCAGGGGTAAGTCACTGTGGGTGCACCAGAGTAAAGACACTGATGACAAACACATTAGTGTAAAAAATGCTGAACTGTCCCTTTAAAAAGAGCCCTGGTGAAAGAACAGATTCAGCACAATTAAGAGTGTGTAATATTATTATTAATATTATTATTATTATGTGTGAACCTTGAGGTTGAATGTTGGGATACAGTGGACAAAGTACAGCAGACACAGATATAATGATGACAGCAGGGAACACCAATACATACCCCACATTAGGTAAGCCCACAATTCCAATTTTCAGAGAGGTTCCAAATCGTCCAATTAATGGAGGCTGTTTGGGAGCTTCTGTCTTTTTTGGGGGCATCTGCAACAAATGACAAGCAGGTTGTTACTCACCATGTCCAAACAGCTGGTTTCAACAAAGCCCGACTTGGTTCAATAAACATTTTTATACGGTTGAACTTAGATGTGACTGTTGTGTGTGTGTGTCACATTCAAGTATTTACCAGAAAATGTGTATGAGAAGCGCGTGCACGGTTCTATGCTCATTCATACACATGCTAACATTTGCTAGCCAGTTGTAGCCAACGTCAACCACTGCTAACTAAAGTTACCGGTTAACACACTAAATTAAACAGAACTTTGCTCATGTTGACTTATTAATACGGAGGTCAGACTAATGAAAAATGATTGTTAGTACCTTTTTCTGTGTTTTTAGCCTGTAGCCACCGTGCTGTCGCCTCCCTGCTGTCTTCTCACACCGGCCGCTCCACTGGAAAGGAAAGTTCTTTTTCTTCTTCTCTTGATTCATCCAGTTTATAGGTGCATTACTGCCACCTACAGATGCATTACCGCCACCTACAGATGCATTACCACCACCCACAGGTGCATTACCGCCACCTACCGCCTAGAGCCAGTGTGTAAATTACCCCACCATATTTGGGGGGTACTGCTCCTTCATTTCTTCTATTTGTCCATCATGGTCCACTACTGTGCCAATGCCCACCATGATTATAAAAACACATACAAGGACTAAGTATGTTACAATTTGATAATCAGTATCTCATTATTGCTATTATAGATCCAAAAGAGGTCTGTTTGATCAACTTCCAAAAGATAGAAGTTAAATACACTAAAATACTATTCTAAGTCATACATTTACAAGAAGCCTACAGCTTATTTTATGAAATATTGATTTGGTTCATTTTTAGATATCATTAGTGTAGGAAATCTTACGTTTTTAGTTTCCTCTTACTCGTGTTCATTTTAATCGGGAAGAAACCACCAGGATCCAAAAATAAAGCTTTAGAAGTTTTATTACCATTAACCCTAACAAAGAAATCTAGAAAAATTGTGCGACAGATATCTGGGTTTTTCTCTGTTCTGGTCCGGACGAAACCGGGGCGCTACAGAGAGAAAAGAACACAGAAGAAACACAGAAGTAATATTTTGTAGTTGTCTTGATGACATCATCTTCTTCACGCTGGAGTTGAAGATGTACGCCCTCGTTGCCATAGGAACACAGCTGCACCAAGGATGGGAGAGATGTCCTTCAGACCTGTATACTGGATACTTTGTTCAAAACCAGACAGGAACTTCACCCCCGGTTCAGACCGGTGGTGGGTTAGATAAGAAAGGTGATTTAGGGAAGAAACCCTTGGCGTGTTAGATAAACAAGCTGATTTAGGGGTGTAAAGGAATGCAAGGTTAGTCATATAAGCACATTGTTAGTTTTGCATGTGTGAGCACTTTGTACTTCATTTAATAGTTATACAAAGCAAACAATAAAACTTGATTGTGAGTAGAATTAATAAGTGATTAATTAAGTAATACACGCATATTTATATATCTTCATTCTAATTAAGTGATACAAACATATTTATATATCTTCATTAGACCTGGACGTAGACTGTAGACCAAACTGATGTCATATCTATTATCATGTCTTCCAAATCAGCCGCCTGCCTCTTAGATCCAATTCCAACAAAACTTTTTAAAGGGATTCTGCCCATTATTATTAGCACTGTCCTTAATATAACTAACACTTGATTAATTACTGGATATGTGCCGCAGTCATTTAAATATGCTGTTATTAAACCAATTTTGAAAAAACCTACCCTAGATCCTGACATTCTAGCTAATTATAGGCCTATATCTAATTCACTCTTTCTCTAAAAAGTTCAAGAAAGAGTAAAAGTTAAACACCTATGTCAGCACCTGCAGGATAATAGTTTATTTGAACAGTTTCAGTCTGGCTTTCGTGCCCATCATAGTACTGAAACTGCATTAGTCAAAGTCACTAATGACTTATTATTAGCCGCCGATCACGGATTAATATCGGTCCTGGTGTTATTAGACCTCAGTGCAGCCTTTGACACCATTGACCACAGTATCTTAGTGTACAGATTAGAATGTGATATAGGTATTAGAGGAGCAGCCCTCTGCTGGTTTAAATCATATTTATCTAATTGGTACGAATTTGTTAATGTCAATAAACAATCATCGCCATTCTCCAGAGTTAATTATGGTGTGCCCCAAGGGTCAGTCCTTGGGCCTATTTTGTTTACATTGTAAATGCTCCCCTTACATAACATCATTAGAAATCATGGCATTAATTTTCATTGTTATGCGGATGACACACAGCTATATTTATCAATTAAACCTGATCAGACCAGACAAATAGATAAACTAAGTACTTGTGTCCAAGACATAAAAATTTGGATGAGTGCCAATTATCTTTTATTGAACCCTGAAAAAACTGAAGTCATTATAATTGGTCCTAAAAATGCGAGAGACTCCCTAACTGACCAGATAGTTACTCTGGACAACTTAAGTGTAACACCCAGTGCCACAGTTAAAAATTTAGGAATTTTATTTGATCCAGATCTTTCATTCAAAATGCACATTAACCAAACATGCAGAACAGCCTTCTTTCACCTGCGCAACATAGCCAAAATTAGGAATATTCTGTCTAAAACGACTGCAGAAAAATTAATTCATGCATTTATTACATCTAGATTAGATTATTCTAACTCCTTACTTGTAGTGTGAGCGACTGTGGCTCAGTTGGTAGAGTGGGTCGCCCAATGACTGAGAGGTTGGCGGTTCACATGTTGAAGTGTCCTTGGGCAAGACACTGAAACCTGACTTAGGCCCCCAGTAGAACTTACCTTAGACCTTAGAAACCTACTGGTGTATGAGTGTGTGTGTGAATGGGTGAATGTGAAGCTAATGTAAAGAGCTCTGAGCACCATGAAGGTGGAAAAGAACGATATAAGTGCAGACCATTTAGCGTGTCCTAAATATTCCTTAAAAAGCTTCAACTGGTTCAAAATGCAGCAGCAAGATTATTAACAGGATCGCATAGAAGAGAACACATCACCCCTGTGCTCCAAACCCTTCACTGGCTACCAGTTCAGTTTAGAATGAAATTTAAAATCCTCCTTACATATAAAACCATTAATGGTATGGGCCCCTCTTATCTTTAAGATGATCTGGTTCCGTACCAGCCCAATAGAACCCTTTGTTCTCAGAATGCAGGTTTATTGAAAGTTCCTAGGGTTTTTAAAAGTACAGTTGGAGCTAGAGCCATCAGACAGCCTGGTTACTGTCTGATGGAATCAGCTTCCCTTTAACATTAAAGATGCCAACACATTCTCTACATTTAAAATTATTTTGAAAAAAAAAGTGCAGCTTGGACTGAACTGTGACTGAAGTCATAGTTCAGTCTAAGTTGCACTAGATAAGACTTTATTAATCCCGGAGGAAATTGTTTTGCCAGATTGCTTGAAACATTACAGTAAAGGAGCTAGAATGCTGGGGAAGTACACCGAGTTCTCTCTCTCTCTCGTGTCTGTATTTGTCATTTTTATAACCTATCTTACATACCAAGTCAGTTCATGGCTAGCCACCTAGTGCCCCCCCTCAGGGAGAGGCAGCTCTCTCAGTAGTGTCCATGTGAGGAGCCATGGATGACAGGATCTGCGGTGACTCGCTTGTGTCCTGTCCTGACCTGTGACTCCAGACCTCCTCCCTCACCTGTCTAGTGGATGGAACCCCCCCCTTCATTTATAAATGGACGCTCATCTACAGTCTGTAGTGGATCTGTCCTTCAGTGTGGTTCTCCTCAAAATTTCTTCTTTTTCGCACTGGGCTTTGGAGGGTTGTTTTGCAGAGAAGGAGGGTCTAAGGACAGGGGATGCTTGGGACTTTTTGTGGTTGATTGTGTTTTTTGTAAAGCCCTGTGAGACAACTTTGTTGTGATTTGAGGCTTTACAAATACAATTGAATTGAAATTGGTGTCCCCTTCTCCAGCACATTCATCGACTTTGTCAAGATTTTCTTTTTTTGTTGTTAATCCATATTAATATCTGATTGTCTCAACAACGGCAATCAGATATTGATTGACTGATTCCCGTGGGGGGCGGGTTTCATTATTTGTTTTATGTTTGTTTTTTGTTGTTGTGATCTCCTCCTTAAAACAAAACTCTGAATGTGTATAATGTGGAATATTTACAAAATACTATTCACAAAAAAAAAAGATTTGAAACATAGTTTATTGACCCCAGGAAACCTGCCGGGACTACTTTGGCTTTGACCAAAACCAGACCAGAACTGGGCTTACAGGACACTGTCGGGGGTAAGTCACTGTGGGTGCACCAGAGTAAAGACACTGATGACAAACAGAGTCACATGAAAAATACTGAACTATCCCTTTAAGTTACATATGACAGTGGATAAACACATAATTATGTAACAACAGGCAAGAATATCTGTTCAATCACATTTATTAAATTAAAAAAAAAAAACATTTCAGGTTCAGAGTTATTCAGGGTGTTTTCTCTTTTTTTAAAGGATAGTCTGTCAATGGAAACAATTGTATGTAATTGTATTTATCTATTTTTACAAGAAAACTAAACCAAATATTTGTAGGTTATTATGACAGTATTTTACTGGTCTGATCTTATTGTTCTGTCTGTGGAACCACAACTAAAATCATCTGACATGACTGATATCATCAGTGTCATTTTTGTATTTTACTCATTCATCTCAAGAGCTGGATTGGACTCTTTTATTCTGTTCCCCTGTGAGGTACCAATAAACTGTCAGTCTGTACGTTCACATGCACTTTGACAAATTCTAATTATTACCTTAGTCAGATGAATGTCTTT
Organism: Siphamia tubifer; assembly: GCA_020466265.1. Taxonomy (NCBI): domain Eukaryota; kingdom Metazoa; phylum Chordata; class Actinopteri; order Kurtiformes; family Apogonidae; genus Siphamia; species Siphamia tubifer. The sequence goes on along the minus strand of CM035804.1, from coordinate 4,792,960 downwards.
AGTTTTCAGTTCTGTTTACACCTAAGACTGGCATGGAACTGGACTTTTACAAGTGGGACTAACCAGGTCTCATAATAGGTGTGTTTCCTGTATTGGAACCAGGGCTGGTTCTGGTCAATGTGGTGCCCTAGGCGAACACTAGGCAATCACCCCTCTTTCCTTTGTGTGGAAATAGAAATGAGCATCTGTAAACATAGTGTCCTACATCTCATTGAGTACATACTGAGTGTCCGTGAATATTCATTGTCAATGTTGAGTTTAATGTTTTATTTTAAGTCAAAATTATGAGACAAAAAGCCAAATTCTGAGATAAAAAGTCAAATCATCAGATAAAAAGTCAAAATTATGCAATAAGAAGTCAAAATTCTGTGATTAAAAAGTCAAAATTAGGAGATAAAAACTCAAAATTTCAAGTCACTAAGCACAACCAGAATGAATCCATATATAAGGCACACTGTGAAAAAAATGTAAGTCTTTTAAGTGCGCCTTATAGTCTGGAAAATACAGAAGTTTAATATTCTAATTCTGTGGGACTTGCCGCCCCTAAGACATATGGTGCCCTAGGTGACCGCCTCGTCTGCTTATGCCTAACATCTGCCCTGATCGTAAATTCTGGACCATTTTACAGGAACTTCACAGTATGCGTATGTTTCCACTGACCAGGCTGTTCCGACAGGACCGCCTATCAGAACTTTTATAGGAACCAATGGCATTCCTCCTCGAGGGTAGGTACTCTAGAGCAGCCCAGTAGTGTCACTGGGTGGAAGTCGCGCAGATTGACTGTTGCAAATGACATCATCAGACTGCGACAAACAGCTCCAGAGTAGTTACAGGGGGAGGTTTACCACACGATGAAGCAGAAGAAGATAGAATGGACCAGAAGAGTGTCCATGTCTAGTCTAGTTGTGATTTCCTCTGCTGCTGCTTTGTTTCGGCAGTTTTTATTAGTGATGTTACCATAGTAACTGACACCATATGATTACATCATCGCAAGGTTCTCACAGGGCCATTCTGTATGGAGACATGACGCCTGAGAGGACTGGGCTAACTCATGGCCCGGGTCAAAGTATGCCAAAAAAACCCTGGATGTTCTGATAGTGGAAACACGCCTATAGTGGTTATAATGGAGCTTCTCCAACCTTAGCTCCACCTACTGACTTGCCTGGACACACCCCCTTCAGGAAGTGATCACAGTCACCATGACAACTGGAATACATCAGCATTAGAAACAGTTTGGACCAAATTTACTGAGCTGTTGCATAGTTGTGGTCTATATCTTTATGGTTGTGGTCCACATCTTCATGGTTGTGGTCCATATCTTTCAGGGTTGTGGCCTATATCTTCATGGTTGTGGTCCATATCTTCATGGTTGTGGTCCACATCTTTCATGGTTGTGGTCCACATCTTCAAGGTTGTGGTCTAAATCTTCATGGTTGTGATCCATATCTTTCAGGGTTGTGGTCCATATCTTCATGGTTGTGGTCCATATCTTTTATGGTTGTGGTCCATATCTTCAAAGTTGTGGTCCATATCTTCATGGTTGTGGTCCATATCTTTCATGGTTGTGGTCCATATCTTTTATGGTTGTGGTCCATATCTTTCATGGTTGTGGTCCATATCTTCATGGTTGTGGTCCATATCTTCATGGTTGTGGTCCATATCTTTCAGGGTTGTGGTCCATATCTTCAAGGTTGTGGTCCATATCTTCATGGTTGTGGTCCATATCTTTCAGGGTTGTGGTCCATATCTTTCAGGGTTGTGGTCCATATCTTTCAGGGTTGTGGTCCATATCTTTCAGGGTTGTGGTGCATATCTTTCAGGGTTGTGCTCCATATCTTCAAGGTTGTGGTCCATATCTTTCAGGGTTGTGGTCCATATCTTTCAGGGTTGTGGTGCATATCTTTCAGGGTTGTGGTCCATATCTTTCAGGGTTGTGGTCCATATCTTTCAGGGTTGTGGTCCATATCTTTCATGGTTGTGGTCCATATCTTTCAGGGTTGTGGTCCATATCTTTCATGGTTGTGGTCCATATCTTTCAGGGTTGTGGTCCATATCTTTCAGGGTTGTGGTGCATATCTTTCAGGGTTGTGGTCCATATCTTCAAGGTTGTGGTCCATATCTTTCAGGGTTGTGGTTCATATCTTCAAGGTTGTGGTTCATATCTTCAAGGTTGTGGTCCATATCTTCTCTGGGTGTTGTCGTCCTTCTACTATGTCAGCTTTGTTCTTCTTCTATGGTGCCACCCGAAAGAATGCTAATGCTAAAGGGCATGTAGCACCAGCTAGTGCCTGGGACTGGAACAGTAATTCGACTCTGACTGTAATATTGGCTGGCATGTATTGACATTGTGGGAACCTCCAGTTCAGTCCTCAGCTAGATTAGAGGTGCATGTAAACGTACAGAATGAGACAATGTTTCAAATCCACAGCCACAAACAGTACCAGTACCACCCTGATACAAACGGTACCAGTACCACCCTGAAATAAACGGTACCAGTATCACTGTAATTACAGGGAAAATATACAAAAAACAAAACACAATTCATATTTATCACCTTATTATTCACAAAACCCACAGTCACACACACACACACACACTGAGAGAACTAAAGCAGAACACCCCGCTAAAGCAGAAGACATGCTGTAGAACTGAAAGGGGCCCAGGTGAAATGGAGCACTATGTGCGGTTCACACCGTCCTGCAGAACCAGACTCTTCATCCAACTCTGGAGATGGTCCGTCCTTCAGCGCCCACTGGATCCTCACAACTCTGTGTGAACATCTGACACAAACACAAAGCAGGAAGTGAAGGTGATAGAAGGAGAAAAGCACTTCCTGTTGAGCTTCTATGATTAACTGACTCCAAAAAAATCTATCAATTACAATTTTCCTGAATCAAACCTTGGTTTCCTTACATTTTCTTGGGCTGAACATTGGTTCCACTGTTTTGTTTCACAGGGACGCTTATTGTGACACACAGGATGTTAGTTTCATAAGTTGGATCCAGATGTGTTGAAGACTGCAGTGCACATATTGTTTGTAGATGTGTGTAGATTATGATGTGAGAGCGAATGCATCTTACTCTGTGTTGGATCAAGTATAAGAAATAACTTCCACCAAAAGTTACTTTGGTGGAAGTTCGTCACCAAATGATACTCAAGTTCCAGTCTTTATGTATCTAGTATTTCCTGTACTTAAAGGGATAGTTTGGTATTTTTCACATGAGTCTGTATGTCATCAGTGTCTTTACTCTAGTGCACCCACGGGGTCTACCCCTGACAGTGTCCTGTGAGTTGAGTTCTGGTCTGGTTTTGGTCAAAGTCAAAGTAGTCCCGTTAGGTTTCCTGGGGTCAACAAAATAAAACTTGTTTCTTCTCAAAACAGTATGTGTTCAAATGAGTGATTTATTTGCATTACAAAACCACCACAGAACAAAACCTCACACCTCGTAATTACTTTGAGCTACTTTCTCTCAATAGTGATCAATGAGTGTTGTCACTGCTAACAACTGAGCACCTGCACATAGCAGCCGCTAACACTAACCAACAACTGATGAGAGTAGTTTGCTAACGCGCACAGCTGTTAGCCGTGTAAGGCTGCAACTAATGACAATTTTAAGAGTTGACTAGTCAACGACTATTGAAACGATTAATCAACAAGGTGGATAATTATTAATGTTTTCTTAAATTTCGCATTAAGTTGATTTCATTATGTGGCAAATGATAATTAACACAAGAAAGATGAGTACAATGAAAGCTAGGTTTTATTGAGCATGTAAAATCAGTTAGTCACAGTGCTGGTTGTGCACGTCTGCCTCATCTGCAGGAAGGGCTCCATGGCAGAGTATAAAATGGACCTTAAATGTCAGACCCGAACTGCGCCAAATTATGATCAAACCCGCCAGGTCTGGTAGGGTCCCATCAGTTTGAGTCAAATATTCCCAGCTCTAGTCCACTCTCTTCTTCAGACTGCATGCATTTAATTTAAAATAGGCACAGTCTGACATAACGCACAAGCTCTTTTAAAACCAAAATACACTTATATGCAATGTATGTCATAAAAAACATATTGACTTGAATCATACTGAGGCGAGTCAGACTATTGTTTCATTAAACTACCCGACATGCTTTCTCTTTGGTGCATCAGCAAGGTACTGCCATGCTGCACCTGCTGCTTTACAAACCTCTGAAGTAGACTTTTTATTCACTGTATCCACGCCAAAATGTAGTAATCTAGTACCTGTATGTTACCGCTCAAACACACACACACACACACACACACAGGTACTGCTGCGCATGAGCAAGATGAGATGTCTCAATCTGTTGGAAAAATGCAACTGGCGACAATAGTTGACAATGGAATTCATTGTTAACTATTTCCATTATCGATTTTAGTCGACGTCGACTAATCGTTGTAGCCCGATAGCAGTGACAACGCTCATTGATCGCTATTGAGAGAAAGTAGCTCCAAGCAATTACGAAGTGTGAGTTTTTGTTCCGTGACAGTTTTATTATGCAAATAAGTCACTCATTCGAACACATATTGAAGGAACACATTTTATTTTGATGACCCCAGGAAACCTACCGGGACTACTTTCGCTTTGACCAGAACTCGACTCACAGGACACTGTCGGGGGTAAGTCACTGTGGGTGCACCAGAGTAAAGATGCTGATCCCATACGGATTCATGTGAAAAATATTGAACTATCCTTTTAACTATATAAAGTAATCTACAATTAAATGTACTCAAGTGATCAAAGTACTAGTAAATGAAGAACCAAAGTTAGAATTTTGAATATTATCCAGGTTTTTAAAATGCATTAACCTATCAGATGGTTATATGACGAACAGACACAGGCTACTGCTGGTTTAAATATGTCACAATATGGAGCCCATGTTTGACTTCATTATTAACAGACTGCCTCCATGTGGACCATCATATGCTCCTGTGGATGATGACACCATTAGGTCCAATGATCAATCAGCTTTGAAATATTATTTTCATTCACAGTTAAGGTCTTTAGTTTACTCTCATTAGGACACTTCCTTTGTTGACATTTAGTGAGCTTTCTGAACGTCCACAGGAGATAAAATGTTATTGGTTGACCTGAGTGTGGGTCAGTACCTGTATGTGGGTCAGTGTGGTGAGACCCCTGCTCTTGGACATTGTTGAGCAAACGTTTTATCTCTTGGTCGTAGTCTTTCCACTCAGAAACGATCCTCTCCGCTGCCTGCAGCTTTGGCTCTTTGGTCATTGGGTTGTTGCACTGAAAGAGAAAAACCTGATTTTCAGAAGCGTTTCAGAAAGTCCCCAAAACAGAGGACGGATTTGGAAAAGGAACTTAAAGGGATTTTCGCAAGTAAAAATCAGTTTAGTTCATTTTTAGATGATTGTTAGTACATACAAATAGTTGACATCAAAATCACACCATTTAGATGAACACTGAGAAATTTTGACTTTGCCGTTTTGAGCCAAACTGTGTTAACATGGAAGTGATTAGGACATGTCTTTTTCACTGACATGAAACAATATTTTTAGACTAACTCTTCTAAAGTTCTAAACATCATCACACTTACGTGGTAATAAGTAGAGGGTCCCTAAAGACAAACCCAAGTGTCCTGAGGTCTTCATGTCCTCAGATAGTGTGTCCACAGTTACTGACCTACAGACATGGACCTCTGGCGTCTGGAGGAAGACCCAAATAGACGATTGCCGAGTGCAGAGTTAGACACTCTGGAAATTCACAATTTCGTTGCGTTCTTTTTAAAAAACAACCTGTTAGTAGGCTAAGTTTTGCTGTTGACTATGTTTTTTTAAATTTGGAGTTAATGACGCACATATTTGGTGTTGATGCACATTTTGTGGCTGATAATGCACATTTTCCACTTTAGGCATTAGTTTGTTGATCCCTAGGGTTGATCTGCTGCTTCATAATTATCAAAGAAATAAAGTAAAACATATGTGACTGCTCAGCACGAAATCAGGCAGAAGTTGCGCTGACCCGTTCAGAGCTACAGCCAGATTTAGGCTGGAAGGCGATTTCTTATGTGCGTTTACATTTGATCAAAAAACGGTACCTTAACACCTCTATGTTCAGTTCCTGTGGTCATTACATTGAAATCCAATCAATAAAGGTGTTTATTGAGTCAATTATTTAAGCGGCGACAAAAGTTCAGGGATTGCTGAGCAAAGACAAAGACGACTTCCATCTCTTTTCGCCGAACAAACCGATCTCCGTTCCGTGGGTAAACACCCAAATGTTTGGTACGAGGTAAAAGCCTATATTGAATGTTCTGTCCAATGGTGTAAGCCAAATGATTATAATACGTCACACTTCTGTCCTATTATTATAATATATAAAACTTCTGTGACATGTCCATCAGAGTGTCCTTTAACATCTGTGAACAATTTGTGTCAATCGGATACAAATTATTATGCGTTGCTAAGGACTTCCTACCCCAAAACAGTCCAAAACTTTGACGGACAATATCTAAAAAAATGCAAATTGCAAAATATGTCCAAATGTGGATATTAAAATGACCATAACTTTGGTTCTACTTGTAATAATAATAATAATAATGGATTAGATTTCTATAGTGCTTTTCAAGGCACCCAAAGCGCTTTACATTATTGATCCATTATTCATTCACTCTCACATGCTCTCTCTGGTGGTGGTAAACTACAGATGTAGCCACAATTGCCCTGGAGCAAACTGACAGAAGCGTGGCTGCCATTTCGCGCCTACGGCCCCTCTGACCACCACCAAACATTCATATGCATTCATACACCAGTGTGAGTGACACTGGAGGCAAGGAGGGTAAAGTGTCTTGCCCAAGGACACAACGGACTGACTAGGACAGACCGGGAATCGAACCGCCAACCCTTCGGTCAATGGACGACCCACTCTCCCAACTGAGAGACTTGTGATAGAAACATCATTTTTTCACCATCTTAAACCTTAGTTTCCACTCTACCAAGCTACACAGATAACTCAGTTTGGATTTCCAGACACTTATGCCTGGTTTCGTGGTGGTGGGTCACATATAGTATCTGGTCTAACATGTTGATAGTTGAAACCAACACAAAACAGGAAGTGGATGCTATCACTTCTTTCCAGATGTTAAGCGACTATTCTGTCCAATCAGAACCCTCTGTACCTCCATTTCTGAAAGACCAATTAACTAGAGCGGACTAGAACCGTTTCCATGGAAACCTTTATTCAGAATGAACATGACCATGTAAAATCGATAGAAATAGATTTCATTCCGAATTATATACATCAGATAAATGTAGCAAATTACACAGAATTGTGTTACCAGGTCAATGGTTTTGGCGCTTTTCTTGGAGTTGTCGTCACACCAGGTCTCACACCAGAGCCAATCCTGAGGCAGAGACTTGATGGGCACCTGGTGAATCATGTTATTGGGCAGATCCTGAGAACAACAACACAGAAACAACAACACACTCTTTAGTTTTAAACTTTTCAGGTGTGGAACAAGTGCATAACGTTCTTCTTCACAGAGTTGTTACATCTAAAATCCACTCAAAAAAACAGGTGTAGGTGAATGAAAACCAATGTTAAATTCAGTTGTGTCAGGATCAGGGTGTCAGACCTGGTCCAGATTTGATAGGCTGTTTGGATCCTGACTCAGACCCTGGTACTGTCCTCGAAGTCTGTCTCCAGCTGCGATTTTACGGAACTTTTTTAGGTCGACCACATAGAGAGCGCTGCAAAATAGAAACAACAGAAATGGATGGCAGATGAAAAGCAGGTGAAAAAGCAGAGTGGAGAACATATGCTGAAGGACTGGAGCTTGTGTCTTCCTGTACCTGATGTGGTACTTGCGGCCAGCGAGGTGACTGGCCCAGTAACCAGACTTCCAGAAGCGATATCCATCCATTTCCCTGCGACTCTCGCAGAATGGTGTGTATCCATATGGCGCTCCCTCCAGGTCAAAGTCTCGAAGCTCCTTTAGATCTGTTCGCACAATCTGACAGAGGACGACAAAATGACAAAGTGGACACAAGGGCGGCTGTGGTTCAGTTGGTAGAGTGGGTCGCCCAATGACCGAGAGGTTGGCGGTTCGCGTCCCGGCTCTGGCTGTCCACATGTCGAAGTGTCCTTGGGCAAGACACTGAACCCTGACTTAGGCCCCCAGTAGGACTGACAGCTGCGACCATAGACCATAGACCTTAGAAACCTACTGGTGTATGAGTGTGTGTGTGTGAATGGGTGAATGAGAGGCTAATGTAAAGCGCTTTGAGCACCATGAAGGTGGAAAAGCGCTATATAAATGCAGTCCATTTACCATTTTACCATACTATCACAGTCTGAGTTTTAAAATATTTGATTTTCATTTACCCTTTTTTTTTCTCCCCCATACTCACATTTTTATTGATGTTTTTGCATTTAAAACAAAGACACATATACATATATAAAAAAAGGAAAGATGAAGTAAGAAAACATAAAATAAAAGAAACTAGTATTCAGAAAATGTCTAATCTCACTCCTATTTTGTGCCAATCTTAAATTTCTATGACAACCTGTTCTTGAATTAGAGCCAATAATGTGATTTTAAACTTTCTGCTAAATGCAACCTCGACCTTTGGCAATATTGATACTTTCATTATATGTATATATGCGTCAGTGCATGTAATATTATGATTATATATCCATTATTGAAGTGTTAAGTTATAGCGTGATATGTCTATGTTTGACACACACAGTGTTACAAGTTAATTTTGCTACATGTCAGCTTTGACCTCCAGAGATCTCAAAAACTATTGGTCGTAGGTGATAACACCAATTGAGAGAATTACCGAAATCTTCATTCCACATCGTTTGGTACCAATCTGAAAGTTCTGTGACCCTCCGTTCTTGAGTTATAACTAATAATGTGATTTTGACCTTTTAGTGAATTGTGACCTTGACCTTTGCACAAATAGACCATTGCATCTGATGTGCACTAGCTATATGTATATGTCCATGTAATTTCATGGTGATATCTCAAGTATTCATTGAATTATAGCACGATATGTCTCTGTAGACATATACATACACACACACACACACACACACCACACACCCCACACCCCCACACCCCCACACACTAGGGTGATTTAGATACTAAATCGATATTGACCCTTGGTATCTAATTAGATACTAAGTTGCTGGAAAATCGATTTTTGTTTTTATGGCGCGTCGCCGCTTTTTTGTAGCGGGTAACGTTAAGAATTCTAAACAGGCATCAACGCGGTCAGCTCTGGCACAGCCGTAATGCCGGCGTGTAAGTTAACGTCTCTTTTTTTCTCCAGCTGCCTCTGACAGCACACGGGATGACGCCAGTGCGACCACAGACCTATACACTATTTCTATAGGTCTGTGATTGGACCATCCGATGCAACTTTGCTTTTAAAGGCCTCGATATAGTCGAACGTTTATGTGCGCGGGCGGCAGCCAGGTGGTAGCACAGAGTATCACGTTACCACCACGGAGGCCACCGTGAGCATGTCAGCCTATCATTTTTGACGTGTGCGCTGCTAGTCCCGTATGGCAAGCCAAAGTGTTCACATAGCCACGCGTTGTCTTTATTATATCACGTGTTACAGAACGCCTTCTAGCACGCGCACTGGCGCGCTATCACGCGTTACAGGATGCGCTCTGGTACGCGCTCTGGTACGCGCACTGGCGCGCACAATGGCACGCGTTCTAGAACGCGTTCTGTAACGCGTGATATAATAAAGACAACGCGTGGCTATGTGAACACTTTGGCTTGCCATAGTCCCGCAAGGGGTCCGCGGTGGTCACATGATGCAATACGCTGCCGCCCGCGCACATAATCGCTCGACCATAAAGAGGCTTGCAGTTAGCACTGCAAAAAAGGCTTGAGCAAAAAGATAGGCCTACTTTAACTTGCCAAGAGATAGGCATGCATTTATTCTGCACCCGCACTCACTACCTTTTTTTAGCAGTCCATGGAGGAAATTTTAAAAGGAATCCCTCACATCTCCAGTATCGAAATTAGTATCGAGTATTATCCTTGGTATCGGTATCGAGTTGGAAATTTTAGTATCGTGACAACCCTACCACACACACCCACACACACACACACACACACACACAAAATCAATGTTTGGTGAGATTAAAACTAAAGTTGAAAGTGTCCTGACCTGGTCTGCATCCACAAACAGGATCTTGTCCACAGCTAAAGGGAAGAGCACGTCCAGGAACAGGATCTTGTATCCCCAGATGATCCTCTGCTTCTCGGTCTGTTGGTGTAACCAGCGGGGCCACTTGTACTGGACCAGCTCGTACTGGAAGCCGTACTGTCGGGCCATGTGGGGGATGAACTCCTGCACAGCAGGTATAACATCGACCAAACATCATTAACGTCAGAGCAAAGAAAACACATGCTCCAACAGCAGCCACATTTTGAAAATCTGACTTTCTGTAGTATAATATTTAAAGACTGGTAAATAAATAGAATTTGTTTTCTTTTAAAACTGTTCCCTTTCTTATGTTGTTTTTAAACATAGCTTTTATAAAGATATCCTTGGCTGTCACATTATACAATTTTGAAAAACTATTCCTCAACTATGAATGTTGTTCACAACCTTACACCATTATGTATTATATACTGGCTAACTACAGGGTAAAGATTTCTGTAATATGGTCCCATCTACTGGATTGAAGTGGCATTGCAATTTTTTGCAATTTGCAGAAAGAGAAATAAATCGGGTCAATAAGGTCTTTAATAATGAACTACCTATTAATGCACCAGTTGAATGAGTCAGCTCACACATTATTACACATTATAATTTGCCCCTCCTGTGAACATTTTCACTGAATGTAAAGAGTATAAAGTACAGATATTTATATAAATGTAAAGAGTATAAAGTACAGATATTTATATAAATGTAAAGAGTATAAAGTACAGATATTTATATAAATGTAAAGAGTATCAAGTACAGATATTTATATAAATGTAAAGAGTATAAAGTACAGATATTTATATAAATGTAAAGAGTATAAAGTACAGATATTTATATAAATGTAAGAGTATAAAGTACAGATATTTATATAAATGTAAAGAGTATCAAGTACAGATATTTATATAAATGTAAAGAGTATAAAGTACAGATATTTATATAAATGTAAAGAGTATAAAGTACAGATATTTATATAAATGTAAAGAGTATAAGGTACAGATATTTATATACAAATATAGGCAGTAAATTTCTAGAAAAATAAATACACCAGTAAAGAACAGATAACTCAAAACTGTACTAAAGTACAGTAATGAAGTACTTGTACTTAGTTAATTCCACCTCCACTGTGCTGTTGTGAAAACAACAGCACAGATGTTCAATCCTACCTTGAACGTCGGGGACAGGTAGTTCTTGAGAAACCAGAACTTGACTGGTGTTTTGGTGTTCTTCAGAACTGACAGCATCATGATCCTGAGGAAGAACAATTGAAGGAAAGATGGAACCAGTGTTCTGTCAAATCATCCTACCAAGGCTACTGCACATATGCCACGTCCAGACGGTACACTGGAAAGTTAGCAGAACTCAATAAGTATAAGGCAATCAATTCCCTCAATTATTTTAAATGGTAAATGGACTGTACTTGTATAGCACATTTTAAACACCAGTGGGTGCCCAAAGTGCTTTATAATTCCTCACACACACACCAGTAGACTGACGCTGCCTGACCCGACCGGGAGGTCCTAAGGGTTCAGTGTCTTGCCCAAGGGCACTTCCACATGTGGACAGCCAGAGGCGGGACACGAACCGCCAACCCATCGATCATTGGACGACCTGCTCTAATAACTTAAGCTGATGAATTAAAAAAATACAATTTTGCAGAACTTAAAATTTAGATGCTTTTTAAAGGAGATTAAGTCAGGGTTCAGTGTCTTTGTCCAAGGACACTTGGACATGTGGACAGACAGAGCTGGGACGCAAACTGTTCAGTCATTGGACGACCCGCTCTACCAACTGAGCCACAGCCGCCCCTGAATAAAATGACTGTGGTTTGTGATTGTCATTTCTTTGGTGTGATAGATATTGGTGATTATTTGGAATGATCTGAAATTGTATTTCATCATCTACTCCATCAGTTAAGTTTATTTTTTCAATCATCCTTATTTGAAACAATAGAAATAACAGAACAATAACATTCTCAGCATTTAATGACTTAATTTCACTAAGTTGAACCTCATCTATGTTTTTCAGTTATGTTCACTTATATTCACAATAGTTTCCCTTAATAAAAACATACTAGTTGGAAGAACTTAAAAAGAAGAACATGTTACAGCAACTGAATACATTTGAGTTAGTAGAACTATGACTGAAACTGAGTATTCACAACTGAGTATATTTAATTATTCTGAACGCTCGGGTTTACAGTGTAGGAAAATGTAGACTTAGTCTGTCAAACCGTGCTGCTTTGTCAGAAAATCCTACCTCAGGCATGCATCGGTTCTGATGTTGTTCGCTGTTTAAATGCTGACTGCATGTGGTGACGAGGGCATTAACTAAAATGTCAACTTCTGTAGCACAAGTCGACTTAAATTTGGAGGAGTCAACAAGTTGCATGTTATTCTTTCTCTCCCTCCCTCTCTCTCTCTCTCTCTCTCTCTCTCTCTCTGCGCGTAAACACAGACCAGATGTAAACAAGACACCTGCAGGTAAAATAGTTGTGGTGGGCTAACAAAACAAGAGTGACACACACACATGCATGTTTAGATCAGGGGTGTTGAACTCATTTTAGTTCAGGGGCCACATTCAGCCTAATATGGTGTAAAATGGGCCGCACCAGTAAAATAATATAGAGCAAAGGATAATAAAAACATCTAAAATAATGTCAACGTGAAAACTTTTTGTTTTTGAGTGAAAAGAAAAGCTAAATTCTCCAATAAAAATGTTAATATCTACAAACTGTACATGAACATAACACGTACAAATATGAACAACCTGTAAATTCTTCGAAAAATAGGTGAAATGTTGACAATATATTGCTATAGTTTATCATTTATACATGTTATTGCAACTCACAGATCACAGTAGATAACACACTGAATATTGGTAAAATTCCACAAATATTTCAGGTTATTCAATTTTTTTTTACACCAAAACAAAAAAGGAAAGTTAGTTTAAGGTTGGTTTCCATTATTTCTCGGTTATTATCGCAGTATTTTACTTTTCTCATCCACTTTAGATTGAACTGACCTGAAATTAATTAAACTTCCATTATTATTAATTATCTTCAGTGTAATTTTTGCATTTCATACATTCATCCCAGGGGCCAAATTGGACACACAGCATCTGAAGATGTATCGGCCAATGTGAATGATATGAGCAGCATGAGCTAACCTGTGATAAGCAGCACAGACAAACACATGATATGGACAGTGTTGTGTTCATCTTATTGGTCTTAAACTTTTTACACGTAACATAAAAAGTGAGGACATGTGACAGACGTGTGGACAGTCCAGTTTTAGAGCCGTAGGTCCAGACCAAATGCAGACACATGTTCACCTACTGATGTTCACTTACATTTAACACAAAACTCTTTGCTAACGTTAGCCTTTGTTTTGTTGCAGTTAAATGCTGTTTGTGTCAGTGGACATTGTTACGTTGTTACTGAACTTTAATACAAGTTGCTCATTACTGGACAGACACGTGTCTGTGTTTTTTGTTTTGTTTTTTTAGCCATGTGTCTGTTGTTTCTCCACTGACAATGTGATGACGTCATTACGACCCCGTCGACGCAACTTGACTGTATTGACAGATAAGTCGACTTGAAAAAAACTGAAGTCGTTAATGCCCTAGTGGTGACGACAGATTATTTGTGTTATTGGAATTGAAAATGTATAACAGTCATTCTAATTAGCTTATGTTCATTATATTTAGGCTAAAATTTAACCACATTACAATGCGTGTTGATGACAGATTCATGCTGTTCCTGAAATCGAAATAGGCCTAAAACTATTAACCTAGTTGTTGTTCATTCATAATTGCGGCAGCAGTGGGTGTTGTTTCCAGGAGACATAAATGAGCAAATTTTTTTTGATAAATAATGGTAAAGTGGTATGTCATTAGTTTCCAGTGCATGATTAAATAATAATAATAATGACAATGGATTGGATTTATATAGTGCTTCTTTGGCCACTCAATGCACTTTAGTGACTCATTATTCATTCACTCTCACATGGTGGTAAACTACATACATATCCACAGTTGTCCTGGGGCAGACTGACATAAGCATGGCAGCCATTTTGCACCAACGGTCCTTTTGACCAACACCAAACATTCATACACCAGTGTGAGTGACACTGGAGGCAGGAGGGTGAAGTGTCTGACGAGGACAGAGCGGGAATCCAACCACCGACTCTTCAGTTATTGGACGACATACTCTACCAACTGATCCATGGCCGCCCTCAATAAATAATCTAAGACTGACTTTATCCAGAAATACAATTGAAAATTTTCAATGGATGGCATGTATTGTTAAATTCACATTAACTTTATGAATTAATTTTCACTTTAATCGCATGGGCGCACACACACACACACACACAGACTGACAGATCAACTACACATCTATGAGTTGTCAACAAATGACGTGTATATGTTCCATACATGATCTGTGTCAACTGGAGAACATCACCCAAATGATACATCTGCACATTTAGTTTTTGATGTTCAGACCTCATATATTACAGGAGATTACCAGGAGGAATTACAAAACGCTAGGTGGTGGATGATGGGTCTGAAATACGGGAGAGTCCTGGGGTCATAGAACGACTACTGTATTATTTCTATGTTGTTCAGTTACGACATTTCGGAAAATTGTCATATTATCATTAGTGAGGCTCCTTTATTTATCAACAAGGAAGGAAATAAGGAAAATTACACAAGACGTGTTTAAATGCTACACTTTACAAATATTGAACAAAACTTACTTCAAATGTGTAGGTATGATTTTCTATTTTCTATCAGCTCAGCTGATTGGTAGGACGACACTGATCCAATATGACTCAATGTCTTCTATGCATGCAAAGTAACCTCGGTAGGATGAATGTGAGGGGTAGCATAACTGGACAGAACACCAGCCCTGACACACGTTCACCTGACAAACAGGAAGTACACGAGCCACTGACCTGAGGAAGCGCTCGTAAAGATGTCCTGAGGCCACAGAGAAAATGTTGATCACATTATCCTTATCCTGTTTTGGTTCTTCCGTCTTCCCTCCACCTGTGAAGCCTCTGAGAGCATGAAAAAACACACACAACAGGAAGTGTTATTGCAGCACAACTACACAAAACTAAAGTTATTTATATAGAACTCAAATGACAAGTGGACAATCACAGCAGTAATACTAAATGTCAGAAAAACAACCTCAAACTTACAAACTAGCAAAGTTTACAGTGTGTTAAATGGAGAATACACTTCAAAGTCACAGAGAATCCAGAATCTATTCTGGAGGGGGTGGGGTTTGTTGTGCCTGAGAGGGCGGGACTTGGGCCAGGCGTCATTTGTTGCTAAGGTTTGCAGCAGGTCTGTGCCTGGTCAGAGACTTCCAGAAGCTGGTGTCATTAGGGTCAGGGTTAGAGTTAGGGTTAGGGCATGTACCTGGGTTAGGGTTTGGACATTTACCAGGGTTAAGGTGTGTACCTGGTCAGAGACTTCCAGAAGCCAGTGTCGTTCTCTTCAGTGCCGTCACTCAGTAACTCCTCATTGAACTTGTCTGGTTTCTTCTGGACCTGTGTTAGGTTTAGAACACATTCAAAGATTTAACAAAGATTCTTTATTGTCAATTGTTGGCATTTACACACACACACACACACACTCACACAGAAGAGTCAAAACTATATTCCAACCTAACCTTCAAATGTCCATTTGGAAATAGTTTTAAATAGAGCCCAGTGAAGTGTATGGTTTAAAGACAACATCAATGAAGTGCAGAGATTAAAGGAAAAAAAAAGTAATCTGACTGTTGCCTATAGGCCACACCCCTTCAAAAACCAATGTAGCCATGGCCCCACCCTCAATACAGAACATACATTTTTGGGGCCAATACAGATAATGGAGGGTAAAAAAAAGCAGATATCCAGTATATTAAATAACATTTATGTACACAGGATATAATAATATTAGATTAGGTAATTATGGACATGATTAACAGTTGTATAAATATTTGTTTATCTGACAAAGATAATTGACACAACCTTTCTGATATCTTTTCTATACACACTGCACATGTAGTTTTTCACTGCACCACATTTGCTTTGGAAACTTTTGTGCTTTGTTATTTCCCACCTTCATTCACGTGACTTTCTTTTAGGTAACGTTTTATGTCTACATTCTTTCACACTCCAAAAGTCAAATAGTTGGGGACAGTTCAGAAACTTCATCTTGTTTGTTCTTCACAAGCACTTCTTCATGTGTCCGTGTCAATGAAATGGAAATGTGTCAAAGGAAGTCGTAATTGTATCCATGTAATTTATGTACATACATATAGCTTCTGCATGGCACCAAACACTGGCAGCTGATTGAAATGTAGAAGAAAAGCTGTGGACTGAGCAGAGCGGAAGATACTGACCTTGACTTTAATGATCCTGCTTTTGAAGTTGTTCAGTACCACAATAATATCATCAGAGTCTGTGGGAGAGTCTGTGCCGTCATGACTAAAACAGAGAAAAACAAACAGTGGTTGTTTTTTTATTGTCCTGAATCCGTGTATCATTTGTTCTTTCGTTTTTCAACTGCCAATCAAAAACAAAAAAATAATAAAAAGGAGATGGAATATTTTCCTTTTTTTAACCCAACACAAAAAAACGAATATATGCCTAGTTTTTCTTATTTCGATTTTAGGCTCAGATCAAAAATACAAAATGGAGAAACTGGTGACTTGACTGAAATTAATTTTTAAATGTAATTGCATTTATGTGTCCCGGGAATTCTGTTTGCAGCTACATTTTTTTCCTAGGATGGCAACGGATTGATTTACATTCAGCTATTTCATTTATCAATAATATTTTATATTAATTATGCTTTGGTGCCAACACTGGCAGCAGTCAGGAAAGGCAGAAGTAGAAGCAGGGACAGAAGACCGTTGACTTTTGGAAGTCAGTCTGAATGAATGAAGTTTAAATTAAACTTTATTAATAAATGGTTCAACCATCTCAGGCAGCAGCCACACAGCACTTTACAATAGAAAGACTAAACTACACATCAGTGTAGTTTACATAAAAACACAGAGTGACAGTCAAAGGTTCTGGACAATAAACTGTTCAAACAACTATCAACTGTCAACTATTACCAGCTAGCTAGCTAGCTAAAGCTAAGCTAACACCATTTAATCTAATTCTGTCAAATAAACTTCATTCATTGTGACTGACTTCCAAAAGTCAACATTGTTCTGTCCCTGCTTCTACTTCTGTCTTTCCTGACTGCTGCCAGTGTTCACACCAAAGCATGATTGATAAAAAATATTATTGATAAATGAAATAGCTAAATGCTAAATGTAAATCAATCCATCGCCATCCTAGGAAAAATAATCTTTCTACTTGAACATTCAGGTCACATAAATACAAACAAATATAAAAATCTAATTCAGTCAAATGTCCCATTTTTCCATTTCGTATTTTTGATCTGAGCTTAAAATCGAAATATGAAAAACCAGGCATATATTAGTTTTTTGTGTTGGATTAATAAAACAAAAATAAACCATCTCCTTTTTATTTTGGCAGTTGAAAGAACGAATGGTACATGGCTCACAGTCGTTGGTTACCTGTAGACCTTGTAAATGTCATCAGAGCGGCCTTTTCTCAGCTTCAGGATCCAGGCACCAGGGTTTGCTTTGAGCTGGAAGTATCCCTACATGAGGAAGGGAAGACAGAAACACCTACAGACTCTGCTACCAATGAAGTTCACAACTTCTAGCTCTGTCTAAAACAGACGAGGGTTAAGGTAGGAATGGGCGGTATGCACAGTATCATACCTTATGAGGTATTTTTTGTCCACGGTACAGATTTTTTCCATACCGTTCTACCGTCCATCCTGTAGATGGCAGTAATGCTAAGTTTTGAACGTCCGCTGGCTGCCTTTAAGAAGCTGCTAGCACCACAGTCTTCGTAGATGCTGTGTTAAGATAAGTATTTTGTTTAAATAAGATACAAATACAAAATATTGTTTTGGTTATAATGGTATGTGATGACAACATATTTTGATTCAGGACTCTACAATTTAATTTACAGGGTGTCTGAAACGCGAGCTACAGCCAAAGTCATGACAGCCATCGAGTTTATGATGACAACAAAACAATTGTGCTAAACGTTAACACTGTCTTAAATTTAACACAATGCACCAAAATTAATAACTGTATGCTACTATATCCAGTTGAGTTACTATTAGTCATGGTATCTGGCTGGTGTTAGCAACTAAAATGACTGTTCAGAGTTACAATTTTGCTAATGTTAGCATGCTATGCGCTGCTACAGTGATTGCTACGAGTGAGATGTGTTGTGCTAGCTACTCTCAATGATAGCCTCACATGAAAGATGATATTTTTTCAAATTGAAACAGTAAGAACTTAAACCATTAGGGTTGTTATAATCACATATGTAAGTGTACAATTACAAATCACTCTCAACAACTGCAAAAAGTTGCAGAGAGCGATTTATTGGATAAAATCCATGTGCCTCATTTATTTTGGCACCTCTCCCTCTTCCTGTATTCATGATTGATCATCAATAAGAAGAAAGTCTGCACAGATATGAAAGACTGCACTTGGAGCTATATGATCACTAACAAACTGTTCTGGTGTCATTTATAGTTTATTATTTATGTATAGTAACCTACAAAACTACTATACCGTGATTTATACCGTATACCGCCAGTGGTTCAAATCATACTGGAATATACATTTTAGGCCATACCACCCATTCCTTGGTTAGCGTTAGGCTGATCTGCACTCACCAGGTTTGCCATGACGATAGTGTCCACAATGACGGGATCAGCTGCTGTTCCCAGTGTGAACTGGAGGCCACGGGGGGGCTGGCCTGAACTCACATCAAAACAATGACCTTCCAGCAGGAGGTGCTCCAGCTCATACTCAGCTGCCACCATATTCTCCACCTGCCACAGGAGGCGCACCAGTCAAGTCTACTTTAAAGTCCCGTTTCCACTCTGCTGTTTGGTACGATACAGTTCTGAACACTTATTTTAGCATTTCCATTACGACAAAAGCGTACTGGTCCAATGGTACCCGTTACTATTTTTGTCAGTTCTCTTAAGGTGGTACCAAGTTACTAAATTGGATTTAAATGTGTTTTCCCCCCATTCTCTCTCTCTCTCTTTCTTCACTTAACCCCAATAAACTAATAGGTTGATTTCACGTGACGTCACATTGCTATAAAGTCAGCGCGTATTTACAGATGCAGGGCAGGAAGTGAAGTAGCTTAACAAAAATGTCTATGTTTTGTGTAGTTTATGGCTGCGCCAATCGTTCCAACCCACAGAAGGAAAATCATTTTTTTAGAGTACCAAAGATTGTCATTCACAAAGGTAAGAAATGGAAAAACCTCACAGAAAAACGCAGTAAAAAGGTAGATTTTAAATCTGCGTTAGCAGTCAGGAGGAGCAGAGTCTGCTAATGCTAATGCCCGTGTTTGCAGTGACCACTTGGTCAGAGGTATGTTCCAAAGCTAACTTTTTTGTGGATGTGCTATATATCATTAGGTTGTGATTAAATGTTAATTTACACTGTTGTAATATGGTTTACCTAGACACATCATGATGCGTTACATATTTGGGGGCATTAGTTGCTACTGCTAGTAGCTAGCAGCGACTAATGTAAACACAAATGCAACACATCTTGACATTCCATCTTAAATAAAACATTCACCCTGGTGAAGACCAAAGCATGATTATCACTGAGCCTTTTGGTACCGAGGTTGTGGAATCACCCGCTGACTAAAAAGTTATACGACTCCAAACTTTTCTACGTTTTTCTCTGCTGCTGGTGTTGTAGGATGTCTGCAGGACCAGGTCGTTAGTAATAACCACAGCACAGATTGTTGGAAAATCTTAATTTTCATCAGATACAGGTTACGTCCAATAGATTTTTAACTAACTGTATGTATCTGTGTTTCGACACTGGGTCTAAACCTGTACAACACACACTCTCTTTAATGGTTTCCTCCATAGTGACATTCTCCATGGTTACTTCCTGCCCTCCAGCTGAAATCACGACATCATCATAGTCACATGACTGAAACCTACCCATTACCTTATTTACTATTTATCATTAATGTTATTGGTAAAACTATTTAAATTCCAAATATCTCAAATCATTTCAATTTCCCTAAATTTAATTTCTATTAAATTCACTATTTTACTGGAATTAAAATAGAAATGTCAATTATTAAATTTAAGAAATAGTTACTCTATTATAGTTCATTTCACATTACATTGTATATTGTTGAAGCTGGGCTTCAATATTGTACATTTAACATATAATATATTGAATACTCAATATTGAAGCCCAGGTTCAACATCAGTAAAAGCCTGGCAGTTGTGTTGTACCTCCTGTAGATAGATATTGTCTAAGTCGTATCGTGTGTGGACGGACTCGACCATCCAGCTTTCTGGGGTGTTCAGGTTCAGGGTGAAGAGGGGAGACTGAGGCATGTCCAGAAACTTGGCCATGGGACCTGGAGAGAAGCTCCCATCAGCCTGGAACACCACCTCTGGCTCCAACACGTAACGGTAAAAACTGAGGACAAACAACAGTTTCATTTCAGGTGATAAAGTTTTTCACTAATGAAATCTAAACACAGCTGATTAGTACAACAGAGTAGGAAGGCCACATGTGAAGAAAACATTTTTTTTTGATATGACGAGATTAAAGTTGAAATTTCGACATTAATCTTGAAATACAGAGAATAAAGATTAAATCAAATTTCGACTTTAATCTCGTCATTTTGGAGACATGGACCTGCAGGGTCCATGTACCTTTTGATAGGTTAATATTTCTAGATTTAAGTCTAGAGGTTCTTCTACTTTTCTTTGAATGAGCATCAATCAACCACATCATATAAAAATGTCAGGGTAAAATTAATGACTTTATAGTTGCTATTGGTGGTGGCTGTCCGTCTGTGACATGGGTCCAGACTGTACATTTCCCCAAGAACATGTATATACAATATACAACACAGTGAAACACTGAACAAAGGACGACTAGCCTAAGCTCAGGTCTGAGTGCTTGGTACCCCCCCACACATACACACCTCTTCAGGGGCATCTCAGACAGTTTGGACTGACAGTTCATAAAGACTCTCAGGTTGACGTTTACCAGCTGCTTCAGAACCTGAAAAGGACAAGGTCAGGGTTAAAAAAGGTCAAAGACATGAAAGGAAACAACACACACACACACACACACACACACACACACACACGACTGAAAACCAACCAAGAGCAGAGGAGCCAGTTTCTGAGCATCTCTAGTCACAGGATCCACCACAGCAACCACGTCAAAGTACACCTCACCCTCCTGGGGTCGGATCTTCACAGCACTGGCATAAAGACAGAGAAATGACATGTACTGTAGAATGACCACATATGTAGACTGACCACACATGTACCTATAGCAGGTGTGTAGTGTACCTATAGCAGGTGTGTAGTGTACCTGTATCAGGTGTGTAGTGTACCTGTAGCAGGTGTGTAGTGTACCTGTAGCAGGTGTGTAGTGTACCTGTAGCAGGTGTGTAGTGTACCTGTAGCAGGTGTGTAGTGTACCTGTAGCAGGTGTGTAGTGTACCTGTAGCAGGTGTGTAGTGTACCTGTATCAGGTGTGTAGTGTACCTGTATCAGGTGTGTATTGTACCTGTAGCAGGTGTGTATTGTACCTGTAGCAGGTGTGTAGTGTACCTGTAGCAGGTGTGTAGTGTACCTGTAGCAGGTGTGTAGTGTACCTGTAGCAGGTGTGTAGTGTACCTGTAGCAGGTGTGTAGTGTACAGTGTACCTGTAGCAGGTGTGTAGTGTACCTGTATCAGGTGTGTAGTGTACCTGTATCAGGTGTGTAGTGTACCTATAGCAGGTGTGTAGTGTACCTGTATCAGGTGTGTAGTGTACCTATAGCAGGTGTGTAGTGTACCTGTATCAGGTGTGTAGTGTACCTATAGCAGGTGTGTAGTGTACCTGTATCAGGTGTGTAGTGTACCTATAGCAGGTGTGTAGTGTACCTGTATCAGGTGTGTAGTGTACCTGTATCAGGTGTGTAGTGTACCTGTATCAGGTGTGTAGTGTACCTATAGCAGGTGTGTAGTGTACCTGTATCAGGTGTGTAGTGTACCTGTATCAGGTGTGTAGTGTACCTATAGCAGGTGTGTAGTGTACCTATAGCAGGTGTGTAGTGTACCTGTATCAGGTGTGTAGTGTACCTGTATCAGGTGTGTAGTGTACCTATAGCAGGTGTGTAGTGTACCTATAGCAGGTGTGTAGTGTACCTGTATCAGGTGTGTAGTGTACCTGTATCAGGTGTGTAGTGTACCTGTAGCGGTCATTAGCAAAGCCATACTCTACTCTAGCTTGTCCTTTGGGCTGTGAGGACAGAAGCGCATCCACCTTCATCACCAGGTCACTGGCTCTGACGACACAAACACAAACATTTCATTCAAACAAGTGAAAACAGGAAAGTGTGAATGTTGTAAAAACAAAGATTGACACAAACCTGTCTTCTTCAATTCCAAACTGCTGGACTTTGTTTTTGATTGGTTCTCCAGACGTCTTCAGAATGATACTTTCCAAAAGCAGAAAGTCATCCTGGTTAAACACCTCATCCTCCTCCAGTGGACCAATGATCTATAAAACACCAATATAAGTATTGATTTGTCAAACTAACTTAGCCAGTCATTTATTCAACTAGACAAAAAGTGTTTGTGAATGTACTGGGAATGTGTGTAGAGGTTAAGGTTTGCATGGACAGTGAGAGAATGACTCACTCTTCCATTGCTGATCACTGCTCTCTGTCCTTTCTTTAGTTTGAGTACGTCTCTGCAGTAAACAGCGTGGGACAGCAGGAAGTCAAATTTGGGCCCCTCATATGCACTCTTGAACAGTGACACATCCATACCCTGAAGGAAAAACACAAGAGTTGGAGGAAGCTATTGGCAGAAAATTAATAACAAAATAGGATCAAAGCACTGGGGAAAAATCTTAGCAAGTGTATTTTTCTTATTTCTAGTTAAAATAGAGATTATTTTCACCTGTTCCATTGGTTTGTATAAAGTATAAAAAGTAATTTCATCAGAGAAGATGCTTGAAGAACTTAGTGACAAAGATAATAATGAAGTCAATGACAGACATATTCTCACTAATATTCTTATTAAAATGAGGACGATGTTTTATCAACATTCGACAAAAGCCCTGTAGCACCAGAGGTTCCTGTGTGTCCCATCCCTCCTCCTCACCCCGACAGCGAAGTCTCCGATGTCAGCTCCCTTTTCCAGAGCTGCAGCCGTCTCCTCTTTGGACATCTTGGTGATGAAGTTCTTAGCGTTGTTAGCGGACTGTGTCTGCATGGCGGCCCAGATCGCCCTCGCCACGCGGCCCGTCCCTGCAGAAGGATCCTCCGATGGGTTGTTGATCATCCCTAGTCTGACGTTGTTGCTGGTTTTCTGAAGTGAAATCAGAAAAAGATTACAAGTAGATGTGTAACTGTTCTGGGGCCAAAAGAACAAATATGTATTCAGAGAATGCCTAATCTCACCCCTATTTTGTGCCAATCTTAATTTTCTATGACAACCTGTTCTTGAATTAGAGCCAATAATGTGATTTTGACTTTTCTGCTAAATGCGACCTTGACCTTTGACCTTTTGCAATATTGATAATTTCGTTACTCAGGAAACTGTAGTCTAATATCAGATGTGTGTATTTACAGTGGGTATAGCAGCACACTAGTGTTTGGATCACCCTGGAAACACAGACATGCCAGGTCTAAACACATATAAAGCTAAATATAAGAGCGGTGAATGTTTTGTACCATGTGTCTGATTGCGTCATAAAGGAGCTGCCGTCCTGAGGGCTTGTCAAAGTCTCCAACCACCCAGTAGGTCACAGGACGGATGAAGCCATCATCTACAAAACCACAATGACACAACAACTTATGAGGACAAACTAGAGTTCAAGTGAAGTTTGGTAAATGAAAGAAAATATCTTTCTTCATACATT
>CM035804.1:4694137-4768621 GCA_020466265.1 Siphamia tubifer | reverse complement strand
GAGTGCGAGAGAGGAGAGGAGGAAGAGAGAGGAGAGAGGAGAGAGAGGAGGAGAGAGGAGGAGAGAGGAGGAGAACATTCAAGATATTTATTTGTCATATTCAGGTTTAACACCAGGTCAACAATACAATGAAAAGCTTTTGGATCAGAACAACTGTTTGACTCACTGGTCCAATGGACAAAAATCAGGAGAAGGAGAGAAGAGGAGAAAATGAGAAATCATGAGGAGAGCAGAGTATTGTGTTCCATGTGTAGTGTGGATGAACTCTACCTTTCTTAGTGATGTAGTTGATGCTGGTTGGCTACAGCTGTGCTCTGCTGCTTTGTGTCCAGAGTCAGAAAACGAGCATAATCATCTATGAAGTGGTTGTTCTGCAAAAACACAAACAAGTATTACAGCAAAAAACAATACAATTACAGTGCAGGAAGTAGAATGAGTCCAGTTTTAACTGTAAAATACATAAAAGCAGGAAGAAAAGACAACTGTCTGACTTTTACGACAAACTAACAGCAAGACAGAGAAAAGGAGGAGGTTAGGTTCTATTTCATCCCTACTGACCGCCAGAGGGCGGTGCTGAAAGCACTGAATGATCCCTTCGCGCATGCGCAGTTCGAGTAGTAATACCAAATGAGTCACACCTGTGACCCTGGATGACACTCCAGAGGTAATATAAACCCTTGTCATCCATGGCTCTGTTTCCTCTTTTCTTCTCGCATGCAGTTCAATTGCAAGAGTTTAGCAGTTTGCTAAGTGCTTGATTTGCCCTGTTGCTGGACGCCCTCTGATTGTTGGAGCTGCGAATTTCGCCCTCCAGGGGCTGCGACGGGCTTCTCCGGTTGGTGGTTTATCATTATTTTGCTGTGTGACCATAGTGTCACGCGGCTAACGCAGCTAACGGTGTTAGCGTTTCATTTCTCCTGGTGAAGGTAACGACCGCGTCCCTCTCCCAGTTTTCTTTGTGTTACTGTCGCACCCATCCCATGTGGGACAGTGTATGGACTGACGGTGTTAGTTCCCTATTTGAGTTTCCTGACTGGTTACGGGTGAGTAATCGGGTTATTTTTTTTTTGCATCTGTTTGGGTCATACTTGGTGACGGAACGCGTTCGCGCACCCGCTCCCAGCTCTGGTCCACGTCTTTAATGTTCTGTATTATTACCTGGCTGCCGCCTTCTATTGTTCGAATTGCTTTTGCTTGCAATTCGGTTCCTGTTTGGTGACGGCAAGCGTTCGCGCACCCGCTCCCACTTTTTGTTTTCTTGTGCAGATTATGGCTCCGTACCCGTGTGCTGTCTGCACTTATTGTTGACATGCTCGTACTGCGTCATGACTGGTGAAGGCACGCGTTCGCGCACCCGCTCCCAGCTTTGACCTGAACTCGTGAGTGTGTTTTGATTTAAAAAAAAAAAAAAAAAAAAAAAAAAAAAATCTGATTTCCGCTCCCACCCTTGGTTTTTTCTGGTGCAGATTGTGCCTCCATATCTGTGTGCCGTCTGCTGTAATTGTTGAACACTCATAGTGCCACATGTTTTGGGGTCGTGACTGGTGAGGGCACGCGTTCGCGCACCCGCTCCCAGATTTGGCCTTTGGTCACGAGTGTTTATTCTCTGGTTTCCGCCTCCTAGTTGGTGAAGGCTAGCGTCCGCGCACCCGCTCCCAACTTTGGTCTCTGGTGCAGATTGTGGTTCCCTACCTGTGTGCCACCTGCTGTTACTATTGGTTATTCGCCTTTGGTCGTAGTCGGTGAAGGCCCGCGTTCGCGCACCCGCTCCCAGATTTGGCCTTTGGTCACGAGTGTTTATTTCTCTGGTTTCCGCCTCCTAGTTGGTGAAGGCTAGCGTCCGCGCACCCCGCTCCCAACTTTGGTCTCTGGTGCAGCTTGTGGTTCCCCTACCTGTGTGCCACCTGCTGTTACTATTGGTTTATTCGCCTTTGGTCGTAGTCGGTGAAGGCCCGCGTTCGCGCACCCGCTCCCAGCTTTGGCCTTAGGTCGTAGGTGTATTTTTACGCTATCTGGCACAATGTGGATGGTTCCCATTATTGTGTAGATTGTGGGGCTGTGCTTCAGGCGGATGATGGGGCACGTCCAGTGTCCTGCCTGCCTTGGCCCTGATCACCTGCGGGAAGCATTGTCAGGTGATCCGTGCATGGACTGTAGTTACATGCCACGGGCTGTGAGACTGGAAAGGTTGGCGCAGGTGGGCCCCGGCTGGTGCGCCTGACCTCCCACCTTCAGGTCAGTTACCCTTGCCCCCACCTCGACGCTCCAAGCGTCTCTGTGAGCCCGCTGCAGCAGCAGCGGGCCCCCCCTAGGAAGAAGACCAGGTCCACCCGGGACCTGTCTTCTAAGGTTCAGCAGTTGTCTGCGGAACTGGACTTGATGAGGACTATGTTTCATGCCCATCGCCAGGACGCACCTTTATCAGAGGCGGTGGGTTCTTCTCCTCCCATGCCGACATTGGCCAGGGACGATGATGTTCTTTCTCTGGCGGCGTCGGCCTCCCATTTTCAGGGGCCGGAGGAGACACAGTCTCCTCGGGCTTCTACTACGGGCTCCTTGTCATCTGGTCGGAGCTTGGCTGCTGACACAGACCATTTTATGCAGGATGTCATGCGTCAGGCTTTGGGTTGCTTGCAACTGGAGGTTCCTCAGCTGGAGCGGCCTGGTTCACATAGTGCCTTTTTTAGGCGTGGATGTGCCTCCGCACCTTTTGCTGTTCCTCCCTCTGAAGATTTCCTGAGGGAGTTGCATGCCTGTTGGAGGGATCCTCATGCTTTTTCACGCCTGTCGTCGGACGGGCGTGCTCTGGCGTCTATGCATAATGCTTCTGCGGCTGGGCTGGATCGTGTTCCAGCTGTGGAGCCTGCTATTGCTTCCCTCATCGTGTCACCTGAGGAAGCACTACGCACGGATGTTAGGTGTCCTCGGCCTCAATGTCGTGTGACAGATGACTTTATTAGCAAAGCTTATAATGCTGGGGCTCGGGCTGGCCGTCTGGGTAACTCTCTGGCCCACCTTATGTTTGCGTTGTCTGCCTCCCTTCAGGGTACTGAAGGTGCGACTGCAGCTAGTGGTTTCAGTGATGCAGCCCTGCAGGCGTTTGCGTTACTGACGAGAGAGCTTGGACGGACTATGTCTTACATTGTCCAAGCTCGTCGACAGGTGTGGCTTGCCCAGTCAAGCCTGTCCGAGGCATGTCGGCGGTCCCTCCGCAATGTGCCCGTGGAGCCGGGGCAACTGTTTGGTTCAGCTGCCCTTGAGGCTCTAGACCGGACGGTGCAAGCCCGGCAAACCAGGCAACAGCTTTCGGAGCTCAGCCGCACCAGGCCTTCTTCCTCTTCTCAGGGGTCGAGGCACATGGCCGCTGGTCCCCGCGTTCACCTCCCTCCTCAGGGTTTGCGTGGTGACCCACGCTATTCTCGCCAGGGAGGCAACAGGGGCGCTTTTGCTCCCCGCCTACCAGTACGGCGGGTTTCAGGTCTCGGACTCTGGTCGCCGCCACCGCCGCCCCCCCATGCCCTCTAAGGGCCGTGGGGCCAGCCGGTGATGCAGGTGGGCCGGCCGTCGGATGTTTTTCCCACCAGCAGCTCAAGTTCTGGGCTGCTCATGCAGTAGACCCGTGGGTGGTTGCCACTCTGACTCACGGGTACAGACTGCAATTCCGACGCCGGCCACATATCTCCGGTCGGGTGGTGATGACAATCATTCACGACCCGGCAAAGGCACAGGCCCTGGACCAGGAGCTTTCTGCCCTCCTGGCCAAGGGTGCAATCGAGGCAGTAGATCCTCTGCAGCAGCCCAGCGGCTACTATTCCACGTACTTTCTCGTGACCAAGAAAGATGGTGGTTTGCGTCCCATATTAGATCTCAGGGGACTCAATCGCTACATGAAGGTGTTGCCGTTCCACATGCTCACCACAATGGAAGTCATTCAGTCTCTGGCGGACCAGGAGTGGTTCACGCTGATAGACTTGAAGGATGCTTATTTTCATGTACCCATTGCCCCCGAACATCGGCGGTTCCTCAGGTTCGCTTATCGGGGCCTCCATTGGCAATTCAGGGTGCTCCCTTTCGGCCTTTCCCTCTCCCCAAGGGTGTTTACCCGTGTGGTGAAGGCAGCGCTGGCTCCCTTGCAGGCCAGTGGACTGAAGATTTTGCCATACCTGGACGACTGGCTGTTGTGTGCTCCGTCAGAGGCGCGTGCAATCCGGGATACGGACCGCCTGCTGGACCATGTAGCCCGGCTGGGGCTCAGGGTCAATCCGGCGAAGAGCATTCTGACCCCATCCCAGACTGTGACATTCCTTGGATTGTCCTTGGACACGGTGGCCATGGTGGCTCGCCCATCAGCCCGGCGGGTGGACGACATACTCGGTATGGTCAATCATTTCAGGCTAGGCAGTCGCCTTCCTCTTATCACTTTCCTTCAGCTTCTGGGGAAACTAACCTCTGTGACGCATGTTGTGCCCCTAGGTTTGCTGTCGCTGCGTCCTTTCCAGAGATGGCTGAACAGCTTCCGCCTGGACGTGACACGACACAGGTATCGGAAATTGTGGGTCACTTGGCAGTGTCTCCATGCGCTGGCCCCATGGAGGGACAGGGTGTCTCTGTCCAGGGGAGTTCCCATGGGGTTGGTGGTGTGTCGCAGGGAGGTGGTCACCACAGATGCTTGCCCCACAGGATGGGGAGCTGTGTGGCAGCACAGAGCGGTTCGCGGGACCTGGCCTCGGAGGCGTCGCGCCGAGCACATAAATGTGCTGGAGCTGCGTGCTGTTCAGTTGGCTCTCAGGCATTTTCTGCCTCACTTGAGAGGCAAGCATGTGCTCGTACGGTCAGACAGTGCCTCTGCCGTTTACCACATAAATCACCAAGGGGGTGTCAGGTCGGCGCGACTCCTGTGCGTGTCCCGCCGTCTTCTACTGTGGGCTGCGCCTCGTCTTGCTACCCTGCGGGCAGTATACCTGCCAGGAGTCGACAATCGGGTTGCAGACTCCCTTTCCCGCCACAGCCCCCCCCCGGGAGAATGGTTTCTCCACCAGGAAGTGGTGCGCACGATTTGGAGTCTTTTTGGTCAGGCAGAGGTGGATCTGTTTGCCTCACAGGGGTCGACACATTGCCCTCTGTGGTTCTCCCTCAAGGGGGTGCCAGGACCTCTGGGCAGGGATGCGCTGGCGCATCCGTGGCCTCAGTGCCTCTTGTATGCCTTTCCCCCTCTCCCTCTGATTTTGCCAACTCTTCAGAGGGTTCTCATGGGGGGTCACCGGTTGTTGCTGGTGGCCCCATACTGGCCGGCACGACCGTGGTTCCCTTTGCTGCACAGCCTATGTCGCGGCACTCCTTGGCAGCTCCCAGACAGGCGGGATCTGCTGTCTCAATTGGGGGGTCAGATATGGCACCCACATCCTCAGCGACTTCGTCTGTGGCTCTGGCCGTTGGAAGGTCCACGCCGCAGTTGACGGGTCCTGTTAAGCGGACCATTTTGAATGCCAGGGCGCCCTCTACTCGGCTGCAGTATGGGAACAGGTGGAAACTGTTTTCCCAGTGGTGTTCTGACCGTGGTGTGGATCCGGTATCCTCTCCGGTCCCTGTTATTTTGGAGTTTCTTCAGTCTCTCCTGGATGTTGGTAGATCTCCTTCGACACTGAAGGTATATGTTGCTGCCGTCTCGTGTCACCACGATATGGTGGAGACTTGGTCAGTGGGGGGCCACCCCCTGGTTTCTCTGTTTTTGCGGGGTGCTCGTCGGCTGCATCCACGGGCCGCACCCCGTATTCCGGTGTGGGATTTGTCCTTGGTACTTGAGGTACTGTGCCACCCTCCTTTTGAGCCTTTGGCGGAGGCAGAGCTTAAGTGGCTTTCGTATAAGTCTGCTTTCCTGTTGGCGGTTGTCTCAGCCAAAAGGGTTGGGGAGTTACACGCCCTTTCTGTCAGTCCCACGTGCCTCAGGTGGAGCCCTGATGGCACTGGTGTCACCCTGTGGCCTAACATGGCATTCGTGCCTAAGGTGGTGTCCCGCTCTCATTTTAACCAGCCGTTGAGATTGGCTCAGTTTCAGCCCTCTCCAGGCGAGGATGGGCAGGGGCCAGAGTTGTGCCCTGTGCGAGCGTTGCGTGCATATGTGGCGGCTACGGCTGATATGCGGCGCTCAGACCAGCTCTTTGTGTGCTATGGTGGCCCTAGGATGGGGGGTCCACTCTCCAAGCAGCGTCTCTCTCGTTGGATTGTGGAGGTTATCCAGCATGCCTATGCTCTAAGGGGTCGTGCTCTGCCATCTGGCATTACAGCTCATTCGACCAGGGGCGTTTCTGCTTCATGGGCAGCGATGAGAGGGGTGTCTTTGGAAACCATATGTGCTGCGGCCTCATGGGCTTCGCAGAGCACATTTACCAGGTTCTACAATGTCAATGTGGCCGCTCCTCATCCTTTTGGCTGCATCATTCAGCAAGGATCTTCTGAGTCTTCTCTGTGAGGTTTGTACTCGGGGCCCTTCGTGACATTGTCGGTATTCCGTCATTCAGTGCTTTCAGCACCGCCCTCTGGCGGTCAGTAGGGATGAAATAGAACGAAAGTTACGTATGTAACTACGGTTCTATGAATCCCGGATGACCGCCAGAGTTCTCTGTCACTCAGGACCCTTGCGTTTTCTGCGAGAAGGGTCTCTAGGAACAGAGCCATGGATGACAAGGGTTTATATTACCTCTGGAGTGTCATCCAGGGTCACAGGTGTGACTCATTTGGTATTACTACTCGAACTGCGCATGCGCGAAGGGATCATTCAGTGCTTTCAGCACCGCCCTCTGGCGGTCATCCGGGATTCATAGAACCGTAGTTACATACGTAACTTTCGATTTAACCCCTCCTGTTCTCTCTTTACCCAAAATCTGACTTTTTATCAGCGGGTGATGTCATCACTAAAGAATGAGAAAAGCAAAAATTAACCTGAAAAATGTCTCAATAACTCGTCCTCACGGTAAAACCATAAATAGTAGACAAACAATCTTTTGCACAAATGTTACCATGGTTCTGAGAATTCAGAGAAACCAAGGTTTGAAGATCTAGCTCTGTTTAAAGTGAAATGACAGGAACCTGTTTGGGATGATGTCAGGGATTTCTGTCAATAGACTTCTATTATAAAAATAATTTATGCCTCATGTTGAGTTCAGTGTTTTGTAAATTGCCTTAACTCCCTTAGACTGGATACATAGTATCTGAACAAGCAGAAGAACTTACTGGTGTCAGACAGGTCCAGATATGATCTGCTGGTGGACAACACTCTGGGGTTGATACGAGGAACCACATTAGGCTGGTTCATGATGAAGTCCACCACGTCATGGTCTGTGGCCAGCTCCCCCTACAGCCCCAAAAAAACCCAACATGTTCAGAAGGTTTACTGTTTTATTTCACTGCAGATGCTGAAATAGGAGGTATGAGGGATACAACGGAACTTGGAGTGTTTGGTCACTCCTGCACAGGACAACCCACCCTTATGCTTTTTGCCAGACACAGACAAAGCTTTAGACCAAACATCAACCTCAGGCAGACACAAGTCAAGCCAAACAGGAAGTGACGAAAACTGCAGTTTACCGTCCTCCACTAGGGGCTGGATCCAAAACAGAGTCAATCCCCATAAAATGTATTTGGTAATTATATTAATATAGATTAATCAGGTCAGCTGGGGGCTGTGCTTGCTGCTCTCCTGACACCCCAGGTTGTCACCGCAGTGGGGGCAATGGGGGTTCTCTGGGAGAAGGTTAGGGTTAGGGTCAGTTAGTTACCAGGTAGAAGGTTAGCGTTAGTCAGTTACCAGGTAGAAGGTTAGCGTTAGTCAGTTACCAGGTAGAAGGTTAGCATTAGTCAGTCACCAGGTAGAAGGTTAGGGTTAGTCAGTTACCAGGTAGAAGGTTAGGGTTAGTCAGTTACCAGGTAGAAGGTTAGGGTCAGTTAGTTACCAGGTAGAAGGTTAGGGTCAGTTAGTTACCAGATAGAAGGTTAGGGTTAGTCAGTTACCAGGTAGAAGGTTAGGGTTAGTCAGTTACCAGGTAGAAGGGTTAGGGTTAGTCAGTTACCAGGTAGAAGGTTAGGGTTAGTCAGTTACCAGGTAGAAGGTTAGGGTTAGTCAGTTACCAGGTAGACAGCTCTCTGGTAGAAGGTGGTGGTCTCCAGGATCTTCTGCATGGTGACCGTTTCCAGTTCGTCAGGGTCCAGGTGTTCTCGTTGGTAAGGGATGCCGTTGTACATGACCACAGGAAGAGGACCCACACCCGTCTGAGCGTAGTATGCACGGCCTTCCTGAAACACCATTCATACACAAACATGTTTACTTCACATCTTCACAGCATCACTCACTGTTTGCACACACACACTAATCATGATATGATCAGTTGGACAATAAAACTACACCTGTAAGTATTTTATGTTCAGTAATTGTGAGAATTAATACCAAAAAGCATTTCTTGTGAAACTGTTCATGATCTGCCGAGTTAACGGCTACACACACAAGCAGGAGCAGAATACTGTACATCCCATAATATTATAGTGTGTGTATAAAGACTGAACTGAAAAAAAATCAGGAAATTGTGTTGGATTTTACGTGTTATAACTGAACGATCTTGACAGTTATTGTGAATACGCTAACAGTGTGTTTGCAGTAGCTGTTTGTATGACTGTTCACCTGTGCAAGATATTTATATATATTTCATATATTTATATTTACTGCTGTCATGCCATCTCTACTGTGCATTTTAAAATTTTACTACCTTTTCATATATTTTATTCTCCTGACAGTGTCTGCACGGGAGCCATGGACGACAGGATCTGCAGTGTCTCGCCTGTGCCGACCTGTGACCCCGGACCACCGCCCCTGCCTGTCTGGACCAGCCCCCCTTCCTGCATCTATATATGGACGTTCATCTATAGCCTGTCTGTCCATGGGAGTGGATCTCTCCTTCAATGTGGTTCTCCTCGAGATTTCTTCTTTTTCCCACTGGGTTTGGAAGTTTTTTCTTGCCGAGAAGGAGGGTCTAAGGACAGGGGATGCTGGGACTTTTTCATGTATCTCTGTAGTTGATTGTGTTTTTGTGAAGCCCTTTGAGACGACTTTGTTGTGATTTAGGGCTTTATAAATAAAATTGAATTGAATTGAATTATTTATGTCTCAGGGGTTTTGTTTCATAAATTGAATTTTCTTTCATATTCAGAGACAAAAAATTGACAAAGTTTTTCATAACTTGAATTATTCGATAGTTGGGTCGTTCGTAAGTTGAGGTATAACTGTATTTGTTTTATACTTGTATTCCATCACAGCTCAGAAGGCAGTTCTGTACTACCACTACATTTACTCCAAACCTTTCACTTTTTCACAACTGTTTCATTTATCATTCATTATGTAGAGTGTGTTTACTGTCGTCTTCTATTTATGCTCTTGTCAGTCTGTCACTAAAGCACCTCAGATGGTGGGCGTGTCTCCTCACCTTCCTGTTGGTGTCGTAGCTGGAGTCAGCGCTGAGGACGCTGCTGACCTCCACGTACGGGAACCTCTTCTCCAGCACTTTAACCACATCACCAACACTGAGCTGCCCCCCCACTGGCACATGACTAAACATCTGAAAAACACACACAGAAGAAGATGATGGAGGGACATGGAAGGATGATTTTCTGTCACTGATGCCAAATGGACGGATGCGTGTGGGCGTGGCTCACCGATATGACAGCTTCGAAAGCACTCTGGCTGTTGACCTCATCACAGATGTAGTTGTAGGCGCGCACCATGGCTACGCCTGCGTCCTGCATCCCATCTACATCATCCTCATCTGACACCACAAACACCAGCCCTATCCTGGAACACAGAAACAAAACTAAAAGAATAAGAATGGATTTCTATAGCGCATTACATCAGTGACCCATTATTCATTCACTCTCACATTCTCACTGGTGAACTACATTTTTAGCTACAGTTGCCACAGTTGACAAAAATGTGGCTGCTATTTTGTGCCTACGACCCCTCCTACCATCACCAAACATCCATACACAAATGTGAGTGAACCTGGAAGCCCCTCCCCCACCACCTAAGGCCCCTCCCACCATCACTAAACATCCATACACAAGTGTGAGTGAACCTGGAAGCCCCTCCCCCACCACCTAAAGCCCCTCCCACCTCCAAACATCCATACACCAGTGTACATACACTGGTGTATGGATGTTTGGCGTATGGACAAGTGGTGTCCAATAATCCTTTGGTTATTGGACACCACCTTAGCTTTGGGGAAGAGTTGGGGGGGTTAGGTTTAGCCATATTTGAGCCCAGCTTCACTGACAGCTTTGACATGATGATGATGATGCAAACACAAACCTGAGTGGGATGTTGTTTGAGTAAAACATCTCGGCGACACTCAGCAGCTCCCCAGCGTTCTCTTGGGTGGGGTCCAGAATGATCACCTGCAGCACAAACACAATGTGTATAGACTTTTAACAAGGACTAAATCCATTTACATTTACAATTGCGTTGTTGGATTGTGCAAAGACAAACCAGATTGTGGAAGTTCTTGCGGATTTGCCTGATGACCCCAGGGAACGTGGGCCGCAGCAGCTCTTGGACGTTGTAAGGCCACGAGCTGTACCTGTGGTCCGTCTCCAAGTTATTCATCCACTGAAAGACAACCAGGACCAATGAATGGATGAACAGCTCAAGCAAAACAAAGAGTTCAACACACCAAGAAAAGACCAGTTTACCATCACTGAGCCCTTTTACATGACCAAAAAAATCCACTAAAAGGAGAAATCACACAATTAGAATAATATCTTATTTGTTTTTATACACTTAAGAAATGTGATCATTCAAAACCATGGTTTAGATCAGGGTTCCCCAGTTAGATTTCATAAAGGGCCAAATTCTGACCTGGGCACCAAGCTGAGGGCCACAGTACCCATGTGGCACACGGCGGCAGGGAGGGGGACGCCTCAACAGCCCCACTCCAGTGACAATACAGATAATAATGTTGAATCTGCACTTATAGTGAATTATAACATTATTAGTTGTGTCCTGGGGTTCTGGAATACGATTTGTCAGGGTCACACAAAGACAAATTGCACTCTGGAAACAAAAGTTGAGAACCAACCATTTACTCAAAATAAATATTTGGTTATAACAGTCTGCTTGGAAAGTTGACAGATTCAGAACAGCAGCTAGTTAACTCTAAATAAAAAATAAAAAATATACTTTTCTAGTCTGCTGGAACAAATCAACAGTAATACAACTGTAACAGCAGCCAGTTGGACATACTTACATCATAAATACTAATATATATATATATATATATATATATATATATATATATATATATATATATATATATATATGTATATATACAAAAAAACAGGAAAAAGAAAAAACAATGTTACAAGATATCTCAAAACAATAAAATAAAGTTGGTCTCTTTTACCATTCAGCAAAAAAAAAAACAGATTTCAGCCACACTCTTACTTCAAATTAAAATTCAAATCTGTCTAAATCTACAGAACTCATCTCCAACTACACCACCCCCACACTCCCCTTTATATATCCCTAAGCTCCACCCATGGACATAACAATTACCACATTATCTAATTAACAATCTACAATATTTACATGGAACATACATCAAACTGAAATCATATTAACTCATATTCAATTCAATTTTATTTATATTTCTATATATTTCTATGTTTCATATAAACAATGGCACCAATTATCCTCCATACATAAACACAATCAGAAGAAAAACCCAAAACAATGAATGAATGTGTGTGTCCTGTAGTCAATGATCATGTGTTCTATGAAGCGTGAATTATGAGTATATAACAGTGGTCCGGTTCTGCAGCAGGTGTGTGTGTGTGTGTGTGTGTGTGTGTGTGCGTGTGTGTACGCCTCCGGACGCCCACCACATGGGGAAATGGCTGAGTAGTGAGGAAAGGTCCAGATGACAATGTCCAGTTTAAACATATGTCACAGGAGAGCCGCGCTTCACACACTCCAAAAAAGAGAGAGAAAGAAAAAAAAAAAAGAAAAAGAAAAACACATGCGGGGCAGAGATGACGGCGCTAATGTCGCACCATCACAATATTTCAAGAGAATTATCTTTTTGCTCACAAGTTGGTGTGGGCCAGTGTGTCTATTGGGGAACGCTGGTTTAGATGCTTCAGTAGAAATGTGAAATTGTTTGTACTAATGTGTTGTGGAAGTGGGTAAAATGAGTTAAAAGGAGCAGAAAGTGTGTGTGTGAGTGTGTGTGTGACCTCCGTAAACAACTTCTGCACTTTGTTAGGAAATAAAAAGAACATATTTTTAATTGCACTCTGTTTATTTAAGAAAACTTTCATGTTTTGTGAAAATAGATGTCTTTCTCATTAGTGGACATCTAAATAACAAAAAGATACAATATTGTTTTTCCAGTGAAGTCATAAACCAACCATAGGAGTAAACTGGTAATACTGATCATTCTGGTCTGTGTCTGGATTGAAGCTATATTGTAATTTAGTGGGTCACATACTCTGTACTAGTAACTATCAGTAATAATAGTGGTTTGGTGTTTGTATCAGTTGTAATTGTAACTATAGGTATCACCTTATATCATTGTGTTTTCTTTAGATTAGATGATGTGATATCCAGGGGAATGGTTCTACTTAGAAAGTTTTTGCTTTGCCCAAATGATTGATTTTATACTGTTATGCATACAACTGTTTTTTCTGTCCTGGACTTGAGTCTTTTGGATTCAGTCTCGTCTTGGACTCGACCGGTCCTGGTCTTCACCGCAACAAAGGTGGTCTTGACTACAGCCCTGCTATAGATACATATATATATGTGACCCTCCAGCACAAAACCAATCACTTGGGTCAAATTTCAGAAATTCAGATTTTATATTTATCTGAAAGCTTTTTAAAAATGATCGTGTGACGCTAATTCAACCAATCAGAGGACGTTTTTCAACATCATCCAAGCAACAAGGGATTTTGTTTACTGGAGAAGGCTTTGTTCTGAGGCCTCCCATTGGTTCAAATATATAATTATGAAGATTTCTATTTAAGGGTCCCGATCTTTCCAACGGTACCAAACATGACGGGGAAATACCTAACGTGAGTGCAAAGGAAAGATGTCTTTAGAGTCGATTCTTTGTTTTAGACTTAATTACTGTCAGTCAGTGGTTCCTTCCTAAAAGCATGATTTAAAGCACTTACGGTAGAAATTTCACAAAAACACATAGTTGGAAGTGTTCAGGAGACATTTTACTTAGATTTTATGCAGAAACTTCAAATTTGCTAATTTTGAACCATATAACGCATATGACCCTGTATTTGAGGCTAAAGCTAGAAATACTGTTGAGACTAAACCACTGGTTTTGTGCTGGAAGGTCTCACACACACACACACACACACACACACACACACACACAGATATATATATATATATACACCTGTCATTTGTTTAGTTTCATATAGAAATAAATTCAGTCCTACATTGATGGCAGGGTTACGGATGTCCACAGCATAATCAGACTCTGAGGGCTGGACGTTGAGCTTCAGGATGTCATGGATGTAAGGCGTGTCGATGAGCAGGGAACGCAGACCCTCCATCACTCTTGCCTCACTGCGCAACACCTCAAACACGCTGCAGGGGTCAAAGGTTAAACAGGGGTCAAAGGTTAACCAAAGAGCAGGCAGTTATGAAGATCAGCAGTACCAACTAAAATGATTCTTTCCTTTCTTCACAGACAAAAGGTCAGAAAAAAGTGAGGTTTTGAAAAATTACAAATGTTTTCAACCAAAACTAAAAGAAACACCCAAACTCATAGAAAAATGTGCACATCAACTGGATTTACAAAATAGTTATTTGGAATGCATATAGTCATTATTATTATTACTTTTACCAATGTTGTTATGCATGAGTTTATTGCATCTGTCCTAACTTTCCTAGACAACTTATGAAGGTATGTATAATATCTATCTATCTATCTATCTATCTATCTATCTATCTATCTATCTATCTATCTATCTATCTATCTATCTATCTATCTATCTATCTATCTATCTATCTATCTACCTATATATACTAGGCTCACAGGACACTGTGGGGGGTAAGTCACTGTGGATGCACCACAGTAAAGACGCTGATTCCATGCAGATTCATATGAAAAATAGAGAACTATCTCTTTAACTACAGATTAATTTATATTTGTTTGTTTTTGGTGTCTATTGTTGTTTGATTGATTGCGTACCTGAAGATGTCTTGTGTGTCCAGGTCAATGTGGAGGCCGTTAAGAAACAGTGCTGAATCTCCAGGCTGTAGTCCCAAAGTTCCTTTGAAAAACTGAGGAGACACAATCAAACATGAAGACCAGTAAATACTAGGGGTGTAACAGTCATGGTTCGGTTCATTTTCCGTATGGTATGGATACAAAATGCTAAATAATTTTCTTCCTCAGCATGGTAATTACTAAACCAAAAAATATCAATATACAAATGGAAGCAGTAAATAAATTTAAAGTGCTGCTTGGTACCAGTAAGTTAAATGACTATAAAACTATTTTCTTCCAAAGAACGGTGTTAATTAAACCCCAAAAAAATTCAATATAAAAATGGAAACAGTAAATAAATTCAAAGTGCTGCTTGGTATCAGTAAATTAAATGCTATATTCTTAAATGATTAACCAAATGTTGAAATTAAAAATAATGAATTCCTTTTAAACAGTAAATAAAAACTTTTTCCAACATCATTCTGCTGAAAACCACTTTTCCACGCTTCTTTTGGAATCTGATGAGTCACCCCGAGTTACCAACACATGCTGTGTTTGCTTCATGGTGTGTCGCCTCCACTGGCTGGATTTACCATTCATAGAAAACAACTGAGAAACGACTCAGAAAAACATCTACACATTATGGGGACTTTGGTGTCACCCACGTGGGGGTCCCCCATTGTAGCGCATCTGAAAAAGCATTAGCATCTCCAAGAGAAGCTGGCACCACAGTAGCTGCTGCACAAACTGGAAAAAAAAGGTGGATTCAACTGGTTCATGTGCTCTCTGTGGAAATAAAGCCTCGTTTTTACTCTGCACGTTTTCAAAACAAGCAACAGCATGAAGCCTAGCTAGATGCTACTCTGAGGAGGGGGGAGTGTTCTTTCACGCATTCTGAGCCAATCAGAAACGCCTCATCACTGCGTCATGGACATGTATGCAGAAGTACTGGTAAACTCTGTTTTTCAACCTCAAGTCATTTTTCTACCACGCAAAAATACATACATGCAAAAATACATACATGCAAGAATACATATAAACTGACTGTATTCGTTCAGTTTCCGGCTGTACTGACAGTCTGTTTTCAACGGTTGTGTATGAACACATATACCATTACGGCCTTAGTAAATACCATCTTTACATCCAGCCCACAACTGCCTGCTGAACGCCAGATCAGATGATGTATGGGCCATTTCACCAGAGCTGCCAACTCTCCCGTTTTTCCTGGGACTTTCCCATCTCCCGCTCCCCTCCTGTTTTGTGATTTCTCCCGGTAATCTCCCATAATTTATTAAGTCTGAACGTCAAAAACTAAATGTACAAACATATCATTTGGCTGATGTTCACCAGTTGACACAGTAATAGTAATACACGTCATTTGTTGACTATCTGACAACTCATAGATGTGTAATTGATCTGTGCGCAGGTTGAAACTTTACCCCCAGATGTGACATTTTTTTTTCCTAGGATGGCAATGGATTGATTTATATTTACCATGCCCCGAACTAATTTAATTGGTCGCCCAACTCAATAACTAACACAACATCACTGACTGATTACCTAACATCAGATTATAACTAATTAAAGTAATGCGGAGGATTTAACCATTTCATTTATCAATATTTTTTATTCATCACGCATTTGTGTTGACACTGCCAGCAGCCAGGAAAGGGAGAAGTAGAAGCAGGGACAGAAGAATGTGTGAAGTGTGGAAGTGTGTGTGTGTGTGTGTGAATAAAGAAAGAATAAATTAATAAAGTTAATGTGAATTTAACAATACATGCCATCCATTGAAAAATAAAATCTACCTTCTGGTTTTCTCCAATTTCTTTACGGATCTCAGATTTGACCACTGTTTTAGTGATGGACCTGGAAGAGGAAAACATGATGACACAAGTGGAAATTTCTGCTACTATGCGATGATGGTGATGTCATTATTATTATTATTATTATTATTGAGTACCTGGCTTTAGTGGGGAAGTTCTGACTGAGGTCTTTCATCACAGTCAGGGCATCAACACTGGGAGCAGCAAGAATGCGAGCTGCTGTCTGGAAACTAAGATCTGTTAAATAAAAAAAAAAGAAGGAATGAGCACAGAAAAGGAGGAAGACGAAACAGTTCAACAAGTAAGAAAGAAAAACAACCATAATACAACCACAACAAGTAACTGGTCTCACAAAGACAAGTATTGACAAATGTCCAAAAGCTAACACAGTGGAAGCTGTCCTGACTTATTGTAAAGAAAAAACTTAGTTTATTTCAAGTGTTAGATGATTGGGAGTACATACATACAGTTGACATCTAAATCACACCATCTGGATGAACATTGAGAAATTTCGATTTTGTCGTTTTGAGCCAAAGTGTGATTAGGGCACAAAACACTATTTTTAGACTCACTCTTCTAAAGTTCTCAACCACATCACACTTACGTGATACTAAGTAGAGGGTCCCTAAAGATAAACCCAAGTGTCCTGAGGTCTTCATGTCCTCAGATAGTGTGTCCACAGTTACTGATCTACAGACATGGACCTCTGGATTCATAAGACGTCTGAGGAGGAAGACCAGAATAGTCAATTGCTGACATGCTCTGGAAATTCACGATTTCGTTGCATTCATTTTAAAAAGATAGTCCAGTATTTCATTACAAATTGAAATGAAGCTGTATTTAACAGCAAAGTTTAGCCTACTAACAGGTTCCTGTTTTCAAAAAAGAATGTAATGAAATTGTGAATTTCCAGAGCATTTAACTCTGCCCTCGACAATCGACTATTTCGGGTTTCCTCCTCAGACGTCTGTAGATCAGTAACTGAGGACACACTATCTAGACCTCAGGACACTTGGGTTTGTCTTTAGGGACCCTCTACTTACTACTATGTAAGTGTGAGGTTGTTTACAACTTTAGAAGAGTTAGTCTGAAAACAGAGTTTCGTGAGGGTTAAAAAGACACTTCCATGTTAACACAGTTTGGCTCAAAAAAGTCAAATGTAAATTTGTCAGTGTTCATCCAAATGGTGTGATTTTGATGTCAACTATATGTATGTAATCCTCAACATCTAAAAAAATGAGCTATACTGATTTTTACTCCGGATAATCTCTTTAAGTACCAATCAATAGAGCCTGATCAATACTTTTCTTTTCTGGCCGATACCAATACTTATATTGGAGGATAAAAAAGCAGATATGCCAATATTGGATATTGGACGATAACCAATATATTTGACAATATATGAAATCAGAACATTTATCTACACAGGATATAATAATTTTTTATATTAGGTCATTCTGGACATGTGGATTAACAGTTGAAAACAAATGTTCTCATAAAGAAAATTTATACAATTTTCAAACCCTGTATAATATTCTGATATCAGACTAATATTTGATCCGTGTTATATATCCACAGGTTATAGATGTGGTGGTTTTTATTCTGGTCAGAGCAGAATAATGAAAAAGATATGTGTATTAAGTAGTGAAATAAAAATAGTTTGTCAAAGGAGTCATTCCAAGGTCATTTCATCAATATTCCTGTGTTCTCCATTGTTATTGAATGCATTGTGTGTTGGTTCTATTTAAAAAAAAAAATTCTGGATTGTTTTGTTTCCAGCGGTTTTTGGAGGGTAGAAAAATGACTTGAGGTGAAGCAACAGAGTTTAGCGCTCCTTCCTCATGTCCATGACATGGTGACGAGGCGTCTCTGATTGGCTCAGAATGCATG
Organism: Siphamia tubifer; assembly: GCA_020466265.1. Taxonomy (NCBI): domain Eukaryota; kingdom Metazoa; phylum Chordata; class Actinopteri; order Kurtiformes; family Apogonidae; genus Siphamia; species Siphamia tubifer. Next base: position 4,750,641 of record CM035804.1, on the reverse strand, counting down.
AAGGAACACTCCTCCCTCCCTTCTGGCTCTGTGTGTGTTTACCATCCCAGAGTAACATCCAGCTAGGTTTCGTGCCGTCGCTTGTTTTGAAAACATGCAGGAAAAAAAGCAATGCTTTATTTCCACAGACAGCACATGAACCACTTTGTTTTGCGGTTTTCTACAAGTTTGTACAGCAGCTACTGTGGCGCCATCTTCTCTTGTAGATGCTCATGCTAATGCTACTTCAGATTCGCTGCAATGGGGGACGGGCTTAACCCCATGTGGGTGACTCCAATGTCCTTGTGACGTGTAGTGGACAGACCTTTTCCTGAGTATCTCGTTTCTCTGTGTTGTTTTCTATGAATGGTAAATCCAGCCAGTGGAGGGGACACACCACGCCCAGGGTGGCCCATCAGCATGGAAAAGTGGTTTTCAGCGGAATGACACCTTTAAATAATTCTTTCAAACAGACCTGCCTTTCATGAGTCGAACTACAAACTAACTATGAATCACAAAAATAATGACAGAAAAAATATTACTGAGCAGAAAATGATGTTTTCCCTCCAAAATTTGAATGTGTCAATACAACTGCCCATGTGGAGGAAGGACTAAACTGAGCATGTGCAGAGTGAATTAGGTTAGTCCAAAATTGTTCCTGATTGGAGCAATTGCCAGTGTTACAACTGACCCGTGGTACCACTGTCCCCAGTCTCCCCTCTGCAGAATGAATTGTGGGTAATTTTTGGGGTCAAGTCTATCACCAATAAATGGTAAAAGGCGCTCTAGTGAGTGTGCAGGAGTCATTTCAGTTATTGTACAGAAATTACACACATACCATAGCTGAACAGAGACGGGTGTACAATTCCATACGTCAAAAACAGAAAAGGACATGTCGGCGGTCTATCACAGAACCACCTAGCGTGCCGGTATGACTGTCCCATCGTATTTCCCCTAGGTACCGATAAAATTTAGAATCCAATATAAAGTTCTTGTAGTTACATAAAGAGCTCTGCATGGTCAGGCTACATCTCTGACATGCTGCCGCCTTATGTCACCAGCAGGTCTCTGAGGTCCTCCAATCAGGGGCTGCTGGTGATTCCTCATTCCAGGTTAAAAACCAAAGGAGACTGCGCCTTTGAGGTTGTGGCACCCACACTGTAGAACTCTCTACCACTACATTTAAGATCTGTGGATACTTTTAAAAAGCAGTTAAAGACACATCTGTTTAAACTGTCCTTCGTTTGAATTGTTCTTTTTTTCGTCGTTAGTCTGTGTCTTGTTTTTATGTTATTTCCTGCTTTACTGTATGTTTTATACTTTTTATGCTGTTTTACATGTTTTTACTTTTATTCCTGTTGTAAAGCACCTTGTGACTTTTATGTTCTTGAAAGGTGCTATATAAATAAAGATTATTATTATTATTACTGTTGCATCTTCATACAAACAAGGATTTCCTGCTGAAAATGCTCATCTAAACACGGATGAAAAAACTGAAGACAAGACACCATTTTTGCAGCTTCTGTTTTCATAGTCTAAACATAGCCTGAGTTTTAAAATTCAGTTCTTCATATGTTCTTCATTCAGATGCAGATGATTAGACTTGAAGTTCAGCAGCACCACGAGGTTAACAGGATAATAATATATTTAATTAACCTCAACAATGAATGCCGATACATCCATTGTAAAAAATACATTAACCACTTCACTGTGTCATTTTTATCCCATTTTCCAAACAGGCCTGAACACTGGGTCAACAGATTAATCAGCCTCCTTAGTAGACAGGAAGCTTTTAATCAATTAGCTGTAAACTGCAGCATCATCACTAGATGTCACTATTACACAAGGAATCTTCTATGTGGAAAATAATGTAGAAGCAAAACCAAAGAAACAAAAAGAATGAATGTGAAGCATTGAGAGTTGAGGAAAATGAGGAAAAATTAAAGTATAGTTTAGCATTAGACTCACCTTGCATCTGCCAGACTTTCAGAGGTGCCATTTCATTGGTGCTTTCTACTAAATGTTTCCTCAACTCTTTCAGCTGCTCTTTCAGTTCAGGATAAATGGTCCTATTGACAGAACAACAGCTGTGATGTTATTATTTACACTTTAAAAATAAAGACATATGGACAATGATTTGGCAGACGAAAAAGAGGGCTTGGTGTAGTTCCTGGAGGAAATCCAAGCTGCCAGTTTTTTACCGCAGCCTGACACACAATCACTCACTTCAGTTTGCCAAAAAGAAATCCTTGGACTTCATCCACCGGATCATTCTGTCCGATGACTGTAGCGTTCACCTCTGCCCCTGAAACCACAATCAATGACCTGGTTATTCACATCAGGACTCCCCAGAGAAGACACTCGTGTGTGTGTGTGTATTCCTATCTGTATCTGGTTCTGTGGAGCTGAACTAACTGTCGTAGAGACACTTTTTATCCCTGGGTTATACGACTTTTATTTTTATTATATATTATTGTGTTTTTATCTATACGCTCAATTTGCACTGGGGGTGGGGGGCATAATCTCATTGTAACATAAATGTGTGCAATGGCAATAAAGTGATTCTGATTCTCTTTATGGGGACGTTGATATGTTCAGGGCCGGTTCTGGTCAATGTGGTGCCTTCGGCGAACACTTGGCGAACACCCCGCTTTCCTTTTTGTGGAATTAAAATTATTATTATTATAAGATAAAGAGTAAAAATTTCAAATCACTTAGCACAACCAGCATTAATCCATATACTATAAGGCGCACTGTGAGAAAATTAAAGTCTTTAAAGCGTGCCTTATAGTCTGGAAAATACGGTATCTTAATATTCTAATTCTGTGGGACTTGGCGCCCCCAAGACATCTGGTAACGCCGGCCCTGGATATGTTTACACAGTCACACCATGGGGACCTCTGACACTATGGGGACCAAAAATTAGGTCTCCACAAGGGTTAATTACCTCCGCCAGTGAGGTTATGTTTTTGCCGGTGTTTGTCTGTGTTAAAGATAACTCCAAAACCTATGGACGGATTTTAATGAAATTTTCAGGATATGTTGGAAATGTGAACAGGAAGAACTGATTTCATTTTGGGGGTGATTGGGGTGGCGTGGGGGGGGGGGTCTGAAACGGTGGAGGTGCTTTTCTAGTTAAATATAAAAAATAAAGGTACCAACTAGCTAAATAGAAATGGTGTGGTGCTATAAATAAAAAAAAATTCCCAGAAGTCCCCATAAAGCATGGGGGAAACAGGTGCAAATGAAACATGCATTTTTGAAGATGTGTTTATTTTTTTTTAAAGTATTCATTTTTATGCTTTTTAAAATTATTTATTCCTTATTTATTGCTAATTTTAAAAATACATTATTTATTGTATTTATTTTTAAATGATTATTATTTTGCATTAATGAATTTTTATTGATATTTTTTTAAATATATTTTTTATCCTTATTTTATTAAAAAAAAGTTCTATCACTCATTACCAAATGGCAGCTTAATTACAAACTTCCTCGTGAGACATTTAAATGAGTGTGTGTGTATGTTGACCTTGGACTTGTGTGTCATCTTTGGCCTTGTACTCCTGACTCTTTATGGCCAGCTCCACTCCATACCCAGACAGATACACTTTCCTTTCACTTGGTTTCTAGAAAAACCAAAGAAAACAGTGTCATCAAACAGAAACAGACCCCAACCCTCTGCATTTTTGGAGTCTTTTGATCCCTGGATACATTTCAACATGCAAGAGAAATATGGAAATACATTCAGAAGCAGTTCTGACAGTTAAGACAGTAACCCTGCAGCTTGCACAGGCGGCATCTTTAACAAAACACACTCCTTCCTGCAACTAAGGGGGTGTTCCACAGAAAAAAGCTTGCGTTGGATGTTATACCCTCATTCCAGATTGTAAGCATATTACTAAAAGGAGGAAAAGAAACTAACTAGGTCACTCTGAGCGTACAGACCGACCACGAAGCAGCACCAGTCTGCCAAGGTTTGGATCTGGATGTTCATAACTTATTTGTAAACTTGTGTTCCTTGTTCGCTAACAATTTATTTTCTCGGTCATTAGCAATCCCTTAGAGGGTTTAGAAAACAAATCAAAGAAATCCTCGGCCCCATTTTTGAAATATGGCCATTTCAACATTCGACCACGTACGATGTCACTCTGACAATGGACCAAATTTCACATGTTCGATCTAATGTTTAATATGAAGCACAAGATATTTAATAATATTTGTAAAACAAAAAGCCTGATACTATCACCTGTTTATAAAATATCAATAAATTTAACACACTGTAAAACAACCTCTTTCACAGAGCTAACCAGAATTCACTCAGTTGCTGTAAGTGAAGAGGGAAGAGTCCAGCACCGAATGGCATATGGAAGACCGCTTGCCCGGTTATTGTTGCGCAAGGGTCCAGTCTTCTCGGAGTCAGGTTGTTAGTGAATGGAGCCCAAAGCGGGTGATAAACTCCATCTAAGGCTAAATAGACACTAGACTGATAAGTCAATAAGTACCTGAAGAGGAAGAGAGAGTTCAAGAGGGTGTGAAACCATTGGGGTCCATGCAGTCCGCCCCCAGGATTCAACCTCAGCAGGTCAGGGTACCTGGTGCTGGAAGGATCCCCTCATGGGACCTCTCCCTGGGTCTGGGTCTGGTGTCCAAAACTCCTCCAGCAAATCTCACCTAGCTAACAGCTAACATGAACCCTAATCCTAACTCCAACAATAAAGCCTAATTTATATCCTCTGTTTATTTTGGAAACTGACGTTTTCATCCTGTTCCGGACGTAGTTTACCCCGTCAGTTTGTCCGTTGGTCAAGAGTTTAGCGATCCGGTGAGCTCCGGATGAAACAGAGCAATACCACAGGAACTTGTGGGGGCAGTAGTAAAAGGTCTTATTTGTTACAAGGCCACAAATATTACCCCTGAAACCCTTGAAAAATTATAAAAAATTACACATTTTATATGAAATATGTGTTAAAGGGAAAATAAACCCTCACCCCCACCCTCCATTATCAGATCAGTGAATATGGTGGATGCTTTTTCTGGAACAATCGCCTCAGTCACTGCATCTCCTGCAATGTCTGTCTTCTTTATCCAAAAGTGTAACAGTCTCCATCTGGTCATTCAGACACAACCTCTTTTTCCATATCACACAGATGTCTTTCGAGGGGTTGCTGTTTTTAAGGCATCCTTCTGCTTCAATATTGTACCGATGGTAGACAGGTTTCGGCCATATTCACTCAACCACGTGCCACTTGCATATTTTTTGTTATCATCTCCTGTTTCACTTCTATTGATAACACAGCCCACTTCTTATTTTCATTCACAACAGGAATCACTTTCTTTGGGCTCACGATGAATAACGAATACGTACTGTACTAAAGTTTCAATGAGCACACTGGGAAAAACTCACCAAGCAGCAGTAACTCTGTGATGAATGAGGGTCAAAGGTCACCAAAAGCATCATAGGTAGCTCCCTCATAGCCACTGGGATGCGACGTACTGTATGTATATGACGTATTTACGTACATTACATAGTTATGTACAGTAATGTACATACAGTACTGTATTTATGTCTCAGGGGTTTTGTTTCATAAATTGAATTTTCTTTTGTATTTGTATTTTTCGTTACTTGGATTATTCATTAGCTGGGTCTTTCGTAAATTGAGGTATGGCCGTATTTTATTTCAATAAAATTCATGTTGTCACGAGTCATGTGATCATCACATACTTACATGCAGGTAATGGCGGAGCACGTAGGCAGCCTGACCTTCGCTCACTGTGGATACTAGGATGTGGTGGAGACGACTGAACGCCAGCGTCCCCACCTGGGCGTACAGAATGACCACAGGAGCATCTGGCTTTGACCCTGGATATTTGTGATCACCTTTGAACAGATATGGCTTTGGCCTGAAACCCAGAAGGACAGTCCATCACTACAGCACTTTAACACATCATTAGTGCATCTTCATTTACCTTTGAGACGCTGTTTTCAGTAGCGCCGCCAAGCCGTCGGCATCACATGTCTTCTCTCCATGGACGCTGAAAAAGGCTGAGCAACTCGATGGAGGAGGCTCATTGGACCCAATCTATGACAAACAGGACACAGGGACAGGAGTGGAACAAATATTCAGCTGCTGTCCTTTATTATATCATGTTTTGGATTCATGTTAGGCTACATTCAAGAGAATATTAACTTTTCCTGGAGTAAATGTTCAACAATTTTAAGAAAAAAATTTAGTTTTTCAGACAGATATTGCGATTTCAATTTAATTCATGATTTTCTTCAAACAGTTTTAGTCGCTCAACATTTGCAAACATCATAGAAACTATAACATTCAAAGAATAAATACCATGATTTACTGACAGGTGGAACAAAGGAAAAAAAAGAAGAGAAAACAGGAAAAAAGAAGGAAAATTGGGGAAAAGGAAAGAAAAAAATAAAAGGAAAAAAGGGGAAAAAATAAAACCAAAAGTAAAAAAAGATTTGAAAATAAACCTAGCATGCAGAGTGTGGTAACGTTGCGAATCATATGAAACCTGTGATCTTGTCTAATCACAAATACATCATTATCAGTTTCCCAGATGTAGACGACATGTTGAAAACAGCAAATCTCTGCTGTGACCTTGACACAAAACAGCTGTGTGCCTTAGCAAACTACTTTCATCACTTTAAAAATATAATATAGTATATTCATTATATAATATAGTATATTCTTGATATAATATAGTATATTCATTATATAATATAGTATGTTCTTGATATAATATAGTATGTTCTTGATATAATATAGTACAGGGTTCCCCAATAGGTGGCGAGAGGACATAGACTGGCCCACACCAACTTGTGAGCAAAAGGGATTGGTTTTATATATATATATATTGTCACGGCCCCTCCCCTGTCCTGCTGGGGCGTCTCCACATGCAGGGAGGGGAGGGTCCTGTCTTGATTGGAGCCACCTATAAAACACAGCTCCATTCTAACATCTGCCTTTCTCTCTCTGCTCACAGGTATTACCCTCCTTTGTGGTTTTGTTTGGTTGTACATTCATACATGTTCACACATACACTTTGCACACACCTTACACATTTACATTCTCACCCCATACTACTTTTTATCATTTTTAATTTACAATAAATCACTTCATTTGGCCCATCTTGTTGTCTGTGTCCCCTCATTTTTGCCACAGGCATTGAGCCAGTCTGTGACAAGTGGGGGCTCGTCCTTTTAAGTTAAGTAATTTGTAAGCTTAGTTTCTTTGTTCTTTAGTTTACTTTGAATTACTTTTGGACTGTTGATATTGTTTGTTGTAGTTTGTTTGCAGTTTGGTTATTTTGGGCATTTTTCTATTTTGTAGTTTGTTCTTTGTTTAGTTAATTTTTGTGAACTTTGTTAAGGGGACATGACAGCTTAGGGCCAAGTTTTTTTTTGGTGGAGAGGAGAGAGGGCTTTTTTGTGCTACCTTTGTTAGCTTTTGCTAGTTAGCTGCAGGGTAACATTAGTACTCGCCTTAGGCCTTTTTCTGGGTTTTGTCCGGAGGGAATCCTCCTCGGTAGGTTTAACAGTGGGTCCCAATAGGGGGCCCATGGTGTTTGTTTTAGGTGGCAGTGAACGTGGGTAGAGCTTCCCTTTTCCCCTTCTCGTACATTGGCTCGGGAGCACCTCCACGAAGACCAGGGTCCAGTTAGTTAGATTCTACAGGAATTAGAGGGGAGTGGTTCCTGCCCATAACCCAGACTGGCAGCTTGTGAGTACTGGGTTTTTTGTTTATCAGGTTGTAAGATGTCTGTTTTGGAGAATTTTATGAAGTCACCTTCTGAAATGGCTTTAGATTTGTGCAATAAAGAGCAGTTAATTGAAATTGCTGAATACTATCAGATTCAAATTTTGGACAAAAAATTTAAGGAAACTGTCAGAGCTGTTTTGAAACAGGGACTAATGGAAGCAGGTGTGCTTGGTCAAGTGATGGAGGGTGCTAGTGTTCAGCCGAGTCCTACACTAACCTTTGAGCAGCAGAAGGAGCCGTTATGAACGCAACTTGAGATGTTGATATTAGAGTTCCACAGTTTGATGTTGCACAGAATCTTTGATTGTTGCCTTCTTTTGATGAGTCTGATATGGATACTTACTTTACTTTGTTTGAACACATTGCAGACTCCAGAGCTTGGTCTGATTTAGACAGAACTACATTGTTGCAGTGTGTACTTACAGGTAAAGCACGAGAGGCGTTCTCAACTCTGAGTGTAGCTGATAGCAGGGTTTATGCTAAGGTTAAAGCAGCAGTTATGAAAGTCTGTGAGCTTGTGCCGGAAGTGTATCGTCAGTGTTTTCGGCACAGGAAAAAACTAGATGGTCAGACTTATTCAGAGTACATTCGTGACTTAACTTGTGCCTTCAATCATTGGTGTACAGCTTCAGAGGTTTCAACATTTGAGGCTTTGTGTGATTTAGTCATTCTAGAACAGTTGAAGAAATCAGTGCCTGAACATGTTGCTGTTTATCTGAATGAACACAAGGTTAAATCTCCATCTGAGGCTGCAGTTCTTGCTTATGAATATGTGCTAACCCATAAAAGTAATTTTGAGCCACACAGAAGTGAGTTTTTCCCCAAACAGAGTAGGTTGTCCGCAGAAGTTGCATCTAAGCAAAGCAAGTCATCTGTGTCTGGGTCTTCTTTCCAAAAGTTTCAGCCTAAGTTCAGTCATGGAGGTTTTAAAGCATCAGTTAATGTTAATATTTGTCGGTACTGTTTTTCAGAAGGGCACTGGAAGAAAGACTGTCCATTGCTAAAGTCAAAGGAGTCCGGTCATCTTAAATCAGCTGTGATGGCTGCTCCCAGTACAGGCTCTGATCACAGGGGCACATGTGTTCAACTTCAGGTTAAACTGGAGCCTCAGTTTTACTACTATGATTTTTCTGCATTTATTTCAGATGGTGTGGTGTCCTTGCTTGGTAGCGACACACAGGTTCCAATTAAAATGTTGAGAGATACTGGTGCTGTAGATTCATTCATTTTGGGATCAGTTGTGCCTTTCTCAAAGGAGTCAGATACTGGTAGCTGTGTTATGGTCCATGGCATGGGTCTAGTTCCATTTTCTTCTCCATTACATAAAGTCACTCTAACATGTGGTTTTGTGGAGGGGGATGTAATGGTGGGTGTTAGACCTGAGTTACGAGTAGAGGGAGTGCAAATGATTCTGGGGAATGACCTAGCAGGTAGAAAGGTGTGGGCTGATGGGGAGCCAATTATTTTTGATAAACAGCCGGTACTGCCCCCTGTTGACGTGTTTTTAGAATGCAGTAATTTGCCTCATGACATTTTTCCTGTTTGTGCAGTTACTCGAGCAGCTTCTTGTCGTAAGGAGGCAGAGTCCACTCCAGAAAATCTTGAGTTGCCGGTGAAACTTCAGGCAGAACAGTTAACTGTTTCCAGACAGGTTTTGCTGTCAGAACAAAAGGCTGATAAATCCTTGACTCACATGTTTGAGAAGGTAGTTCATGGTTCAGCTGTGAGGGACAATGCTGTGTGTTATTTTCTACTTGACCATCTTCTGGTTAGAAAATGGGTTGCATGCAGTAATCAGGGATTGGGAGAACCAATTTTCCAAATTGCTGTACATAAAACTTTGCGAACAAAGGTTTTACAAGCATCACATGGTGATGTGGCAGGTCACTGAGGTGTACTTAAAACTTATGACCTAATACTTCATCATTTTTCCTGGCCACGTCTAAAACGCGATGTAGCTCTGTTTATTAAAACATGTCATACTTCTCAGCTTACCAGCAAGCCAAATCAAACTTTAAGACCAGCACCTTTATTTCCAATTCCAGCTGTAGGCCAGCCATTTGAGCATCTTATTATTGATTGTGTAGGGCTGTTGCCCCGTTCTAAGTCAGGCTATAGATATCTTCTGTTATGTGTCAGGCTACTAGATATCCTGCAGCCTATCCATTGAGAATCATTACAACAAGAGCCATAGTTACAGCGTTAACCCAGTTAATATCAATATTTGGCATCCCGAAAATTATCCAATCGGACCTTGGGTCAAATTTTACATCCCATATGTTTGCACAGGTTTTAAAGCAGCTTAAGGTTAATCATAACAAGTCAACGGCTTTCCACGCCCAGAGTCAAGGAGCTCCGGAACGTTTTCATCAAACCTTAAAGTCTTTGCTTCGTGCTCATTGTACAGAGCCGTCAGCAGACTTGGAGGAGGGGTTACCTTGGCTGTTGCTAGCTGCTCGTGAAGTAGTGCAGGAGAGTACTGGTTTCAGTCTTGGTGTTTGGTCATTAAGTACGTGGGCTGTTAGCGGTTCTGCAGGATGGTATCTTGCCTGAGGAGCCACCTCAAAATTTGACTGATTATGTGAATGGGTTTAGGCTAAAGTTATATCGGGCTGGAGAGCTGGCAAGAGAAAAATTGGAGTGTTCTCAAAAGAAGATGAAGCAGAAATATGACAAAAAAGCTGAGTTGCGTGAGTTTAGTCCAGGTGATGAAGTATCTGCGCTTTTACCTTTGATTAACTCACCTTTCCAAGCTAAATATTTTGGTCCCTACACTGTGTTGCGCAAGGTGTCAGATTTAAATTACCGGTATGTCATTAAAACCCCAGGTCATCGAAAAGCATCACAGTTGCATCACATAAACCTTCTAAAAGCTTATCATTCCTGTGACCCAGTTGCTATCACTCCAACAGTGAATGCAGGGTTGGCTGCTGCACCTGTCATTGTTGGGAGTGGCTTGAATTTTGTGGGGGAGGTAAGTGAGGAGTTAGTGGTAGCTTCTGATGAGATTTTGAGAGGTCGATTGAAAAATTCTCAATCTTTGCAACACATTGGTGAGTTGGTTAGTCATTTAGACTCTGAGAAAAGTGGCCAGTTGGTAGAACTTTTAATTTACAATAAATCATTTAATTTGGTCCATCTTGTTGTCTGTGTTTTAGAGCCATGGGTCCAGACAAAATGTGGACATATGTTCACCTACTGATGTTCAGTTAAATTCAACAGGAAACTCTTTGCTAACGTTAGCCTTTATTTTGTTGGTGTTACAATGCATATGCTTGTGTTTTGTCAGTGGACATTGTTAGTTTGCAGTGAACTTTAATACACGTTGCTCATTGCTGGACAGACATGTGTCTGTGTGTTTTTTTTTTAGCTAAGTGTCTCTTTTGTTCCAGCTGACGATGTCATGACAAGTCGACTAGACTCCGACTTTATTGACAGATAAGTCGACTTGAAAAAAACTGTAGTCGTTAATGCCCTAAAATATATATATATATTTTATTATTTAAGTATGTACAGGTGGCTGCTGTTACAGCTATACTGATGTTGATTTGTTCATCATCATACCCTCTTGAGGTAGACATCCTGTCTATATTAATGTTATGTTTTACCAGATGTTTCCTTGTGGTGGATGTGCTCCCACCTATGCACCAAATTAATATTTTGCATTTATTGTTAATTTGCATATTTCTCAAAGTATAGCCACACTTTGGAGCGTCTGCATTGTTGCATTCGCAGCGCTGTTCTTAGCAGCTCGCAAGCTAACTGATGGGTGACATTCTGTGAAAATATGCTCCTGTGGCCGCAGGTGGTGCTCCGATGCCCGGGACTTGGAGGGAGCTAAATGCTGTGGGCACCTCCCCACTGAGAAAATATGCACCTGCTCAGGGTTCTTCTAAAAGTCTGCATTCATTACAGTGTGAGCGTCAACCCCCCCCTGCTCGGACAAGTAGCACACGACGTAACGTCACTGCTTCAATGCACAGATGAGAATGTCCAGGAACTGTTTAAAAAAAATTTAAAGAGCCAGGTCCGGTTTCAGAACCCAACCTTAACAATGATACTTTTCCTCAACCAATCACTGCCTGGCAGTGCTTGGCTCCTCCCAAAATAGTAACGGGTACCATGGGACCAGTACGCTTTTGTCATAATGGAAATGCTAAAATAAGCGTACTGTTCTGAACTGTACCGTACCAAACAGCAGTGCGGATACTGCGCTTTAGCCTACTTGTAGGCCTACCTGTTGGAAGGACTGGACTGTTGCAGAGTAGGCTCTCAAGGAGAGGGCAAATTTGAACATGTTCATCTGGACGGAGCTGAGTAAAGCACTGGCTTTCTTCACAACCAGCTCATAGTAGGCCTGATCTGTGTCTGGGCAGAGAAAATATGACATGTTAGACCTTGTGAAGCTTTATTTGTGTAGTTCAGTTACTGCAAAAAAAGACAAACATGAATAGAACAAGTGCATATAGTTTACAGGTCTAGTGTTTCATGTTATTGGGGGGCTGTGGCTCAGTTGGGAGAGTGGGTCGTTCAATGACTGCAGCGGTTCGCATCCCTGCTCTGGCTGTCCACATGTAGAAGCGTCCTTGGGCAAGACCCTGAACCCTGACTTAGGCTGAATGTCATTTCACCCCTTAGCCCTACACCTTGCCCTTCAAATGGAGCTATAAGAGGTAGGACTTGAAAATCAACCCCTAAGAATTGGGACATCCCTTCAACACTGACCTACGTCATTAATTCGCTCCGCCAGTTATTACGTAACCAAAAACAAGAACTTTAACCAGAAATAAACTAACATGTCTGCTGCTGTAGTTGGGACGTTCTCCTGGGCTATGGCCATATTTTAACTAATATCTGTGTCAAATTGGAGAAGTGGCATCGACGGATTATTCCACGTTTACGTAAATAGCAATTTTTTTCATGTGGATTTTATGGAGAAAATGACCATTACACATCACGACAATGTCAAACTTTCTACAATAGAATAGTTATCACAACTTAAAAACTGTTAAAACATTGATTTCACGTGACATCACATTGCTATATAGTCAGCGCGCGATTTACAGATGGAGGGCAGGAAGTGAAGCAAAGTGAGTTTTACGTTGGGAAAATGTGTTTTGTTTAGTTTACGCTGCGCAAATCATTGTGACTGAGAGAAGGAAAATTTATTTTTTTTAGAGTGCAAACGATTGTCATTCACAAAGGTGAGAAATGCTAATGTGAATGCCCGTGTCAGCAGTGACCACTTAAGTTTTTTTGTGGATGTGCTATATATCATTAGGGTGTGGTATTTACACTGTTGTAATATGGTTTACCTAGACACATGAAGATGAGTTACATGTTTATTTACATTAGTTGCTACTGCTAGCAGCGCGACTAATGTCATAAAAACATGCTTGACGTTGCATCTTTACAAATAAAACACACAAAGTCTTTCATCTGCTGCTGGTGTAGTATGATGTCTGCAGGACCATGTAGTTAATATCCACAGCACAGATTGTTGGTTAAATCTTTGGGTTCTGTTCAAAACTCATTAATTTTCATCAGATACGAGTCGCGTCCAATACATTTTTAACTAACTGTATCTATCTGTTTGGACACGAGATCTAAATCTGTGAAGTAAACACCCTCTTCAGTGGTTTTCCCCCAAAGCAAGGTTACTTCCTGCCCTCCAGCTGAAGTCATGACGTCATCATAGTCACGTGACTGCAACCTAGCTATTACGGCAAAAGTACTACATTTGTGTAGTTCTTTCGCAGATGCCGCCATTCTTAAAAGGATTTGCATTGTATTCTGGGAAATTTCCCGTACCCCTCTGTTTAGAGTCTGGCTCTGTAAAATCTCTGTTTGAAGGAGTATAAAGCCCTTCCCCTCACCCCTACCTCTCTGCCTTAATGTGAATTGAGACACCCCAACACGTGGACGCGCCAAACAGAGGAGTGAAATGAAATTCAGTCTTAGTCTCCCAGTAGGACTGACAGAAGCTTAGAAACCTACTGGTGTATGAGTGTGTGTGAATGGGTGAATGTGAAGCTAATGTAAAGAGCTTTGAACCATGAAGGTGGAACAACTATAGAAGTGAAGAACATTAACCTTTGTTCTTGCATAAATGTTTGACACTGCAGACGCTGTGTATACATCAGAAATTCAGAGTAACAGAGAAAAGTAGTTTAAGCCATCTTTACCCTTACCATCATACTCCCCTTCCACATCTTGAATCGCATTCACAAAGTCCCAGAACTTCTCGTTGCTCTCCTCTGCCATGAACTCACTGAGGAAGAAGATGAAGAAGGTGACAGTGGTAGATGAGGAAGAGCAAAACCGTAATTTAGTTTGGTTTAATGCACAACATACAATTAAGCAAGATTATAGCCACAAGGCTAATTTTCATCTGTAGTCACTGGACAGGAAATGATGGTAACCAAGTAAAAATAAATAAATAATAACACTAGAATTAATAACAAGGGAAACTTTTACAACAAACATGTTCTGGGTAGGATTATGTGCAGATAAATACCTACTTCTTGTTGCAGTGACAAGTACATAATTTAAAAACATGATAAATAACTCAAAAACACATGATCAATGACTAAAAATGTCCACAATGCTGCCCTGCCTTTAGCCATTTCTTAAGATCTCATTTAAAAGTAGTGAGCGTGGTACTCACAGGAATGCTGTTCCACTGTCCTGCTGTTTTTACCGAGAAAGCACTTTGGCTAAAGGTAGGTTAAAGGTAGGCCAAAGGTAGGCTAAAGGTAGGATAAAGGTAGGATAAAGGTAGGACAAACATAGGCCAAAGGTAGGCTAAAGGTAGACCAAACGTAGGCCAAAGGTAGGCTAAAGGTAGGCCAAACGTAGGCCAAACATAGGCCAAAGGTAGGCTAAAGGTAGGCCAAAGGTAGGCTAAAGGTAGGCCAAACGTAGGCCAAACATAAGCCAAACGTAGGCCAAAGGTAGGCCAAACGTAGGCCAAAGGTAGGCCAAACGTAGGCCAAAGGTAGGCTAAAGGTAGGCCAAACGTAGGCCAAACATAGGCCAAAGGTAGGCTAAAGGTAGGCCATGGGCCAGTACCCGACGTTCTCCACCCTCACCACAACTCTCCGACCCAATGTTTTTTTTGACCTTTGGGATCCCTTTAAGTGAAAAATAACTGGTAACATTGAAAAAATTGGGATGCACTGTCTACTTTAGACCAATATTTGATCATACCCTGAAAATTACAGTTTTTACAAAGTTCCTGCATTGTATTCTCACCACTTTTCTGGGTGATAAGTAATGCATGACATTTTTCTTAATAAATATCTATAATATACCATATCAAAGCTGGTTATCTACTGAGTGCTTTCAATATTTAACACATGCACCACATTGAGCCTCAATAGTTTTAATAGCGGCGACTGATGAAAAATGATGAGGAAATTAAAAAAAAAACAACAAAAAAACCCCATTGTCAATGCATTCTCTACACGTAATAAAACTGAAGGAATATACATTTCCGTACATTTTATTCTGTAGAGTCAGCACTCAGGGAGAGCAGAGGCACAGCATCTTTGTTCAAGGACACATGAGTGAGCCAGAGCTTTAAACTCACTTAGGGGACAGAGTTGGTAATGACCCTTCCAGCCCTGGTAGGACATTGATTTATCTATTACTTACTTCCTAAATTTAATGTCAGCTATAATGCGGCAGCAGCGGTGTGAGGCAGTACCTGGCTTCCAACAGCAGAGGAGTATCGGTCCATTTGGTTGTGAGGGTGGTGGTGACAGCTTTGGAGTCTGCTCCTCCAGACGCTGCAGAGAACAGCCACAGCAGCAGGACGCACTGAAGCAACATCCTCAAGTCTACACCTGAAACATGACAAGCAACGATCAATACGATGAGTTTTCAGCCTTGAAAAATGAACTGTAAATGTGTAAGAAGCAAGAGACAGTGTGGGAAAAGAGCACCAAATGTATTTCTAGTTAGGGCTGGGATGATATGCTTTTATGCAGATTCAATTTAAATTGCAATTCTTGGACCAGGTGAAAAAGCTGAATGATGCCTACAGATCATATCAGGAGCCATTTTTCCCCCAAAAAATGCACATCATATGTGAGTCAGTTCAGATTTATTCAGCAGTAATATATATGTACCAGACTTTGGGAAGTAAAACTGTGACATGTATCTCCACACAACACAAATAGGAGCCTTTAAATGAACATGCTTCATAATAAAGTGAACTTAAACTCTCATTTCAAAGCCTGGACTGCATGGAAAAGAGACAAACAAATGTCCAAAATCAAATCTATTTTCTCCAGTATTTATTTAGCTGTCCCTGCTCTGCATTTACCTCAGGGTGGTGTCTTGCTATGTGTGCAGTAATGTTTGTGGTGGTTCCGCAGTATGCCACGTGTGTGTTACAGTTTACAAATAGTTATAAAATAATTAAAATAAAATAATTACAAATGTACACATACACAGGAAAAAACACATCTGAAAAATACTGAACTGTCCCTTTATCCCATCATCTTATTTTTCACTGGACAAATTGACATTTCTACTGAAAAGCAAGGAAACTCAAAAATTTTTTGAAAAACATATTCATATGAACAGTTGTTACAATAATTAAATACATATATGTTGTTTGTTACAAACAACAGTGAATACAACAACAGGCAGATGGTTTGGACAACATACAATATTTAATTTAAGATATTGTAAACATTATCTTGTCATCATTCCTCTTATTCACATTTACAGATCTCTTCTAAATAGGTTCCACAGGCTAAAATTTGGCACATTTTAAATAATAGGAATTTTCTAAACAATCAAAAGAGGTCACATTTAACTCACTGCATACAATAATACTGTGTCTATTTTAAATTCTGAAAAATAATATGAATATATATTGAAGTGAAACATACAAAAGACTCCCATTTTCACTAGGGATGTGACTTTAGACTTTGAATATTATTCAAAAATCAAACAAGTCCCCCCGGCATGCTAATGTGCGCCTCCACCCTCAAACACACACGCAGTGACAAAAAGGGTAAAAGAGGTAACCAAATGTTTACTGACTAAACAAGAATATTACAAATCACATGATCTTCCCTGAGTGATTATTCTCATCTTCTGCATGAAACAAGTCACACTTTTAATTTGGAAATCACAGTAACCGCAGCCAACACTATATTTAAGTATGTAGACGGAACTGGGTGGAACAGCTGATTTCAACTACAATGTGGAACGGATTTAACAATAATAGTCACATGAATCTATGCCAGGGTTTTATTTAAAAAAAAAAAAAAAAAAAGTAATATGTCCACATGTTCAGGGTGAAGGCGTGTACGTAGCCTGTTCACTATTAACCCGGCTGCCGAAAACAGGCGCTCCGATGGCACAGAGAGGTACATGCTCCGTTTCTGTTATTGCAACATTTTTCTCTTGCATTTTTTGATGTGTTTGTGTTTTTGTTTGTTCATCTTTTTTGTGTTTGCAGCGTTTTGTCGATGCAGTGCATTTGCCTGTCAGCCACTGTACGATGCAAGTCAATACAACATTCTGTCCAAGTGAAACGCAATACAAGCAATGTGGCATTCAAAATTATTATACTCGAGCGTGTCACGAATCATGTCCCATCCCTAGTTTTCTCAATACTACACAGGACTCATTTGTTGATAAAAAAGGTCATATTCATCTCACAAGAAAAAATAAAGAAATACATTTTAAAAACCTACATTTTTCTTGTACAATTATTATTGTATTGTGGTAATTTTGTTTAGACTTTGGGATTTGGTGCACAATGTCAGAAATGTTTGAATATTTTATTGTACTTTATTTCGCAAATGCATATTTCGATATTGGACTCAATATTAAACCATCAAAACTCATCAAAAACAATGGTGCAAATTGATGTATGTACCATGTGACTAAAACAAACAGAAAAGACAACATGGAATACGTAATAGTAACGCGGGGCGATTATATGATTGTCATTAATGATAGCGTTAAAGTGTTAAATTTTAGGTTGATTACGGTGATCAGCTTCAAGCCTTAATCAAAAATGGCGGAAACAAAGCGTAATTTGTTCCGCTAATGCACAGATATGCAAGAACTGGAGCTACACTGGTGGAACTTTGGGGGTGCTGCATTTGGATGGAAACAGACAAAGAAGTTAAATAAAAACAGGCACAGAAACTATGAAAGCAAAAGTGGTGTCTCATTTTCAGCGTATTTAGGAGGAAATCCTTGTTCATACGAAGATGCAACAGTAGGTGAAATATGATTGGAAGGTCACGCAAGGCTGGCTGTGGGGTATTGTGATAGACCGAGGACTAGGGATGTTAACAGATGACCGTTTGACCGATGGTTGACCGCATTGAGGTTGTCCGGTCATAATTTTCTGCATCAGTCATTCCACTGCACAAACTCTTTATCATTGTAGTGTATGTTATAAAGAGGAAGCTTTATGATCTCTCCATAGCATATCTTTAAAAAAAATTATGAATTTGAACATTAGCAGTAGAATTTAGAAGGAATTTATTAATAGCAAACGCAGAACTCAATTAATCTATGTGGGACGACCATTTCACAACAGTTTACAGCGTTTACTCAAAACCTAAACAAAACACAAAGCCGACGTGAGGTTATAGAACTTGGCAGCACGGTGGATGAGTTGTTATCCATCTGACAGACCTACTTTTAAAATTACATGACGGGTGGACTACAGCAAAAGCGCAGAACTGACGCAGGCAAGTGGACGTACGAGGTACGATATTTAGCAGCAGTTTAAAGTAACATCTAATGTTTTCTCTGTGTGTGAAGCTTTAAAATCAGCTTTTAACATAACATCGCTCGACCTCGCAGTGTGACTTGTGTTTAAAAAGCTAAGTGAGCGTGCTGCGATGCATAAATGGCCCTGAGTCTGAGAGTGTTTGTGTGTGTGTGTGTGAGCTGACATAGCAGTGTTTTCTTTTCTCGGTGACCGACTTCAACTGGTTAATGAGGCTTGGTGATCGACCAAGATTTTTTTGAAATTTCGCCATCCCTACCGCCGATATGTCCTTTTCTGTTTTTAACATATGTAATTGTCCACCCATCTCTGTTCAGCTATGTATGTGTGTAATTTCTGTCCAATAACTGAAACGACTCCGGTACATTTACTAGAGCTGCTAGTGCAGTTGGAAGATCTGTCGGATCCAGGTTGTCCCACATGTTTGTTGCTTTACCTCCTCAGCGCATGAATGTAACATGAAAGTGTATGTGACGTGAACATATGTGACATAAAGACGCATTCAATGTGAACATGTGCGTTTCTTGCCGTTTAGATGGAGACACAACCTAGCACGTCTTCAGTACGTTCCACTCTGGAAGGAGTCTTCAGATTTGTATGTATTCACACCCTGACGGCGTCGGCTTCATGTAAACAAAAGGCACTTCTGTTAAAATATGCCGTCGAATTTAGCTACAACTGTCCTCCTGTAAACAGCCCCTTAAGCCAGACGCACAGACGCAGACAACAGAAAGAATGACAGAAAGTGGAGCTGAGGGCAGTGAAAGCCATGACTGGGAGTTATTCTCCAAAAAGGACGATATTGAGAAAAAATGTCACTGGACATGGATTGTGTGGCAGTGGTTTGGCAACCATAAGAGTAACATAGAGCAAATCAACCCGGGGTGAAGGATATTTCGGCATCATTCCAAGAGAAAACAATCATACTAGCGATTGTTTTTTGTCCAGCAAAAGACATGAGGTCATTAAACACAATGGAAAAATATGGCTTTAAGCATTTAATGTCATATTTTATGTTGAATTTATATATTTTTATATGTATAGTGTACATGTTTTCAACAATGTTTTCATACCAGGTACCTTCATTATCTGCAAGGGCCAATGTTAATTTTGTATGCTAAAAAACCTCCAGACTGTTCAGAATTGCACTGTTTTATAATATTTTCCTTTTTTTCCCAGTTTAGTAAAAATGTATATCTTATTTAATTTGCTGTGTTACTTATTTCATATCTCAATAAAAAAATCTAACCAATCTGTAGTTACTTTACTTTTCAGCAGAGATGCATCAAAATGGGAGGTTTAAAAACAATATTTAAAAAAACATGATAATAATCGAGATCGAATGATATAAGAAAACTAATTGTAATTTTTTTTTGACATATCGCCCAGCTCTAGCTAACAGTACTGTTTTTGTCAGTACAATGCCATGCCTGTTGATGGAAACGGAAAGTGATGTTGGTAAATATCAAGCAAACATGGAAAATCTGCTGTGAAATTAAACTTTCATGAACTATTTTTATTGTTACCAATATATTTGTCCAAACAAATGTATCTATAGATGTAACAGGCATTAAACTGTACAAGAAATCAAAGAAAA
Source organism: Siphamia tubifer (assembly GCA_020466265.1). Classification (NCBI taxonomy): domain Eukaryota; kingdom Metazoa; phylum Chordata; class Actinopteri; order Kurtiformes; family Apogonidae; genus Siphamia; species Siphamia tubifer. Next base: position 4,730,513 of record CM035804.1, on the reverse strand, counting down.
CTAGTCTAATATTTTTGTACATTTAACCAAGAGAAGCGTCAGTATCAGCAGATCGCATGTCCTTGTGCTATTGGTTTCATTTTCACGTGAATGAAACAACATCCTTTTGCACCATATACTCTCCCAGAAGAAGTTGATATCTCCAAATGTATTTTCATGGCTCGTGGTAAACAAAAGCCCCCTGGTGTCTGTCCAATGGGAAGCTTCAGCGTGTCTCCTCTGGCCAATAAGCGCACACTTTGGTTGACAGTCCATATGTCTCCTCCGCTAGGACCAAGCTTATTTTAACCACAAACGGAAATGCAACCTGGATTTATGGCTCTACCACACTCTGCCGTGTTTTTATATTAGTACGTCCATACCCGACATCTACTAATTATAGAACTCAGTGGTAGATAAGCTAATGCTAGCTGAAGATTAGCCTGTGATGCTAGCTAATGCTAGCTGAAGATTAGCCTGTGATGCTAGCTAACTATTTGGGTACAAAAGACAACAGTCTCCCTCAGTTGGTAAAACTGTCTCTTTCAAGTTATTAAAGATGCAGTTTCTTAAACACTTTTATCCAGCCAAGAAAACAGTCCTTGGCGGCTTCGTTGCATAAAAAATGAATGATTTATTCTCACCGGAGCCGGCTTCGCTGCTTCCTGCATTCATGACCCACAGGGAGTGGGCGGGTACTAACATGCTGGATTAGGTGACCACACTTTTTGCCTGTGTGAAATAAAAGAGAAAATTAAACAGGAACCACTTTTATCGTATTGGTTAAAGTGTGTATGAACCCAGTTCTAATCAAAATCTTTAAATATGCGACTTATTGTCCCCATTAATTATTTTCCCAAAACCTGAAAGCAGCATTGGAGGCTCCATAATCCTGCATTAATATTAACTGATCTCAAAATGAATGACATAATATTAAAACAAGAATAATGAGAAACTCTATATATCTATATTTATTTTTACATACGTGTATTAATGGTGATGTTTAGTATTTCATATGTTCTTATCAGTTTTAAGTTACCTTTTGTGACTGACTTTTATTCTATTTCTGTATATTTTTAGTGTGGATATATGGTTGTCGGATGTATGATTTGCATTTTGTATAACTTCTGCTGCTGTTTATTTATTCATTTGTTTCAAACTTGCAAAAAAAAGGTAAAATGAGATTTAATAAAAAAAATATTTAAAATCTATCATCAGTAGGAGTTGTAAGAAGTATAAAGTAAGTCAGTCCTACCCCTCAAGTGCTTATACTCTTTTATCACTACCTTAACATAAAAAGCATACCATGAATGTTTTTAGAATTTTAACACTGAATGCAGTAAGTGAATGATGCACAAGAAAGATTTTATAGCAGTACAGTAATAGAAACAAGCAGATAGAACATTATTGAAAAAGAGATTATTAATCTCAAAACTTGTTTTTCTGGCTAGATAAAGATGATGATGAGGAGGAGAAGAAGAAGAAGAAGAATGTGGATATATGAATATGCTATTTTATGGGTGTTTATCAAGAGGAGGCAGTCCATAGATTAAATATACCTCTCCATCTGTCTGTGTATGTTCTTAGGCTAAATAATACCTCCCTAATTTTACATCAGCCACTTTGAAGAGATTTGTATTCTATGCATTTTGGGTTTGAGCTAAGAAAACTGATTTCATAAATGTAAAAAAATTAAAAAGGTGTTTACTTTATATGTGGTGTAAATATGTACTGTATATAATATATGTGATTTTGACCTTTCTGCTAAATGCGACCTTGACCTTTGACCTTTTGCAATATTAATAATCTCGTTATATGTATATATGTATTAGTGTGTGTAATATTATGATAATATATCCATCGTTATAGCGTGATATGTGTGTGTGTGTGTGTGTGTGAAACATAGACATATCACGCTATAACACAGTATTACACAAGTTAATTTTGCTACATGTCATCTTTGACCTCCAGAGATAAAAAAAACTATTGGTCGTAGGTGATAACACCAAGTGTGATAATTGTAGAAATCTTCATTCCGCATTGTTTGGTACCAATCTGAAAGTTCTGTGACCCTCTGTTCTTAAGTTATAACCCTTAATGTGATTTTGATCTTTTATTTAAATGTGACCTTGACCTTTGACCTTTATTCAAATTGATCATTGCATCTGATGCACATTAGCTATATGTATATGCCCATGTATTTTCATGGTGATATTTCAAGTATTCATTGAGTTATAGCATGGCATGTCTCCGTGGACAGATGGACAGATTTTGATGAAGTTTTCAAGATGTGTTGAGAGTGTCACAAGGAACAAATGATTACATTTTGGTGGTGATCCGGAAGAGATCCTGGATTCTGGATCCCTTTGGAATTTTATATTGTCGTAAATGGAGAATGCATTTCAAAGTGATTCAGAATCCAGGATCTCTTCCAGATCACCACCAAAATGTAATCATTTGTTCCTTGTGACACATCCTGAAAATGTCACCAAAATCCGTCAATAAATGTTTGAGTTATCTTGACCCCCCCCCCCAAAAAAAACCCAATCATTTCCAGATCTCCTCATTACCAACCTACCATGTAAATTTCATCAAGATCTGTCCATAACTTTTTGACTTATCTTGCTAACTAACTAACAGACAGACAGACAGACAGACAGACAAACTCTGGCAAAAACATAACCTCCTTGGCGGACCTCTCTTCATTCAAAGGGGGGGGGGTCTGCCTTGGCGGAGGTTTGCATGCTCAGTGCTTTTCTAGTTTACAAATAAGTTACAAACATCGAGATCCAAATGTTGGCAGACTTGAGCTGCTTTGTGGAGGTCTGCGCTCTCAGAGTAGTAGTAGTATTAAAATGTTAATCTTGGAGGCATGAGGCTACGTCTTTAAGCTACATATATGAACATTGAAAATAAAGGCATTTTAGTCCAATGTAAATGTATGACAAAACCATATAGTTCATACAAGCTGTCATTGTGGTTCAGTAGGTAGAGCAGGTCGTCCTATGACGGACAGCGGTTTGAATCCTAGCTCCAGCTGTCGAAGTGTCCTTGGGCAAAGACACTAGATGTGTCCCAGTAGGTCAAGCAGCAGCACATACTGGTGAACGTCTGAACGTCAGGCTAATGGAAAGTGCTCTGGGAACCTTGAAGGTGAAAAAGCATGATAGAAGTGCAGACCATTTACTACTGAGCATTAACATCATTCATAAAGTGCAATATATGACGACCTACAGTATAAGTATTAGAATGATGCAATGGATCATGTACAAATCAGTAGGGTTCCGGAACGGTATGTGTTTATGTTTGTTATTCTACGGCCTTCTAGAACGTTGTCACAGCTCCCTTTCATTTTGAATGGACGTTACCAGTCTTCTGCGGGCGGATTTTTTTCGCCCGCTGCCAATGGCAATGAGTTTTGTCACTTCAGATTCATGGTACCATATCACTCCGCAGGTAGTTCAGCCACTTTGAAAGTAAATATTTGCTACGTTGTAACGGCTATTTTATCCAGTATGTTAGAGTAGTAGCAGTAATAAGCTGTAATAACCCATAGAATAAGCAGGATAATGTATTGACCAGTGACCACACATGACTATTGAAAAATATTTTCCTCTGGAGCAGAAAGAATCACATTATATATATTTCCCCCCATCGGGAAATATTTTTCTGATAGTAACGTATCTATCTATCTATCTATCTATCTATCTATCTATCTATCTATCTATCTATCTATCTATCTATCTATCTATCTATCTATCTATCTATCTATCTATCTATCTATCTATCTATCTATCTATCTATCTGTCTGTCTGTCTGTCTGTCTGTCTGTCTGTCTGTCTGTCTGTCTGTCTGTCTGTCTGTCTGTCTGTCTGTCTGTCTGTCTGTCTGTCTATCTATCTATCTATCTATCTATCTATCTATCTATCTATCTATCTATCTATCTATCTATCTATCTATCTATCTATCTATCTATCTATCTATCTATCTATCTATCTATCTATCTATCTATCTATCTATCTATCTATCTATCTATCTATCTATCTATCTATCTATCTGTCTGTCTGTCTGTCTGTCTGTCTGTCTGTCTGTCTGTCTGTCTGTCTGTCTGTCTGTCTGTCTATCTATTTATCTATCTATCTATCTATCTATCTATCTATCTATCTATCTATCTATCTATCTATCTATCTATCTATCTATCTATCTATCTATCTATCTATCTATCTATCTATCTATCTATCTATCTATCTATCTATCTATCTATCTATCTATCTATCTATCTATCTATCTATCTATCTATCTATCTATCTATCTATCTATCTATCTATCTATCTGTCTATCTATCTATCTAGCAGTGTTTACAGGCAGAGGAGTTAAACATTTACTTCAAATGTCCGTCATAGGCCCAGGTGAGTTTTGTTTACTTCAAAGTTTAAAAGTTCATTTCAGAGCATTTCTTTTTTTCACTTTTCTTTTTTCATTTTTACGGTTGAAACAGTACTTGTACCTTTATACAAATATGTGTACTTGCTGTGGTATACCTGACTATAGTATATGAAGGGTTAATGTTTTATGCAGGCTACATTAGTTCTTTACATTAGACCAATGACATTGTATGTGTAGAGTTAGTGATGTACAGGAACATATGGGTCATGAGTCAGTTTAATAAAGTGCCTGATATGTCTGAACACGGATTCTACTGCACGCTCATTAATCTTCATAAATAGAAGATACGACACTTGTATGCAATATGTGTACTTGTGTGTGTGTGTACTTGTACCTTTATACAAAGACGTATACTTTATACATGCATTTGTACCAGACTGAGTGTCCCTTTGATCACTCAAACACCCCAGTCCTTCTACTTTGTGATATTTATATTAAAACAGAGGATGGGTGGTACATAAACATGGTCCAGAGTTGACAGACATGCTTTTTGCTTTTTCATTTACTCGCTCCACAGCGTAAATTAAATTGGACACTGATCCTCCAGAGGGAGCAGTTCCACACTTTGATTTAACATTAGATAAAAACAGCAACATTCATTATCCTGTTGGATTTGACCTTCAAGCACTGACACCTCACATGTACACACACACGCACGTACACACACACACACACACAGACACAGACACGCACGCACACACGCACACACACACACACACACATACTTGTTTACATGTCTTATGAGAACCAAGTTTGTAATCAAGTAGCCATTGGGTAGTGAGTGTAAAAACATCTTTTCTTAATAAAATAAAATAAAAAATGTAAATAATAATAGTAATTAGAACATTAAATAAAATAAAATGAATAATAATTTAAACATTTAAAATAAAAAAAATAATAATATAAAATAAATAAATAAAAATTAAAAATACATAAAAAAATAAATACCTAAAAAAAGTAAACTCTTCAAACCTTTAAAAAAATGCATGTTTCGCTTTGCACCTGTTTCCCTCATGCTTTATGGGGACTTCCTGTATTTAATACATTCATGTATTTATACGGCCACATCATTTCTATTTTACTTATATTTAACCTTTCTGGGGACCTGAATTTTGGTACCCATGGTGTGACTGTGTAAACATATCAATGTCCCCATAAAGATAGGAATACAAGCACACACACACACACGCACACACACACACACACACAAAGCTGGAGCATGAAATGACAGTCCCCACAAGGCCAGTTAAATATCCGTCACCCACAGTCCCCAGAAGGCCAGTTAAATGTCCGTCACCCACAGTCCCCACAAGACCAGTTAAAGTGAGACCTGCACATACGTTAACACACATCCACACAGCCCATGGGGCTTGTTCATGTGTCAGGAAGCTGACATCCTCAGATGAATTATGGGAGATGGTTGTCATCTTCAGCAGGGTCATGGAGGAAATGGGTAACCCTGGACAACCAGCTCCGCCTCCTTGCACTATCACACGTCAGCCATTTTAGAGGTCGAAAGGCTCGACGGGGACCAAAACGGCCTCAATTAAAGCTCCATTAATATTAATACATTTTGTCGTTTCACGTGAGTTGCTGGTAATTAAATGTGTCCCTGAGTGTATAATGGGGGTCATGTGGGGTCTCCTACAGGAAGCTAATTCACCAAACCCTGGGCTGCTCTCAGATCAGTCTTAAGTAGAGCTGGGATACCTTTGGTTTGTAGGTTTAAACATGCACACTGTTTATTCAGATGACGTTTTCATTAGCATCAGTCTCCGTTTCCTGCCCAGCAGCGTTTATGATGTTTATGTTCTCCACTGCATTCCCCTGTCACTTCCTGTGTAAATATATCTGCGCTCCAACTGCCTTAGGTGGCCTTCACACCACCCTTGTTAATATGGGGTTAGATTTGTCTCAAAAATATTTGTAAACGCACATAAGGTACAAATAGTCAGTGGTTTATACATGGGTTTTGATGTTCACAAAATTTTTTTACAATTAATTTTAATTTAAAGGGATAGTTCACTATTTTTCACATGACTTTGTATATCATCAGAGTCTTTACTCTGGTGTACCCACAGTGACTTACCCTCGACAGTGTCCTGTGAATCCAGTTCTGGTCCAGGTTTGGTCAAAGTGAAAGTAGTCCCGGCAGGTTTCCTCGGGTCAGGAAAATAAAATGTGTTTCTTCTCAAAACAATATGTGTTTAAATACATGATTTATTTGCGTAACAAAGCCGTCACGGAACAAAAACTCATACCTCATAATTGCTAGGTTTCAGTCATGTGACTATGATGATGTTGCAATTTCAGCTGGAGGGCAGGAAGTAACCATGAAGAATGCCGCTATGGCAAGGCAAATTTATTTGTACAGCACATTTCATGTACAGGACAATTCAAAGTGCTGTGGAGGAAACCATTGAAGAGAGTGCTTATTGTAGGGATTTAGATCCAGTGTCCAAACACAGATACATACAGTTAGTTAAAAATGCATTGGACGTGAGTTTATTTATGAGTTTTCGACAGACCCCAAAGATTTTCCAACAATCTCTGCTGTGGATATTACTAACTACGTGGTCCTGCACACATCCTACTACACCAGCAGCAGATGAAAGTGTAGAAAAGTTTGGAGCCAACACTCCAAGTGAATGCTGACCTCCAACTCAGGTGTGGACCAAATAACCCAACTGTGGTCCGTCTGTAGAGGTGGTCTCGGGCTGCTAGCAAGTGAACTCTGGTGTGGTTCATTTCAGGTGTGAACGCCTTCCGCACCAATCACAGGAAGCGCACCGTTTTACGCCTCATTTGCTGCGGCATGTTTCTGAAATGCATTAGTTAATGCATTAGATAAGGTTCGCTGGTTTATGAGCCGTTCAGATATGTGCTCAGCAGTAAAAGTAAAATGAGCTGCAGATTTTCCATGACAGTCAATGACAGAAAAGGGGTTTTTGTGTTCTGACATAAACTGGAATGACCAATAACACAATGATATTTGTGGTCACATGACTTCTGCTTCCTGTTTCGGGACCAATTGAGTTTTCTCTTTGTGAGCGCAAACTGGACTAGTTAACAATCAATTCGTGTGTGTGTGTGTGTGTGTGTGTGTGTGGGGGGGGGGGGGGGGGGGGGGGGGTCTAATGTATTTATGTGGCAGGGTAATGTATTATTTATTTACAGCTAACTCTGTCACAGGTATAATGGTCTGACCTGATCAGAAGTTGTTGATGCCCCCTTATTGTTTACCTGCTTCAGTTGTGTCAACAGTGTTTTAAATGTTAACACGACCTTCAACCCTGGTCCTCAGGTCACACTGTCCTGCATGTTTTATATGTCACCCTGCTCCAACACCTGATTCAAAACAGATGGTCGTTATCAGTCTTCAGCAGGGTTTAATAATGAGCTGATCATTTGAATCAGATGTGTTGGAGCAGGTTACATCTAAAACATGCAGGACAGGAGTTGAAGACCCCTGTGTTTAAGGTGGGGTGGGAGATCATTTTTTACCATATTGCTTGACAACCTCTTCACGATCCCATATCATGCACTGAAATAGAATGTTTGCAAAAAAAAAAAAGTTTTAGTCCAGTTTAGAGGGTGAAACCACAGGAATACTCTGGCCAATCATTGTACTGATCATCTTTACAATGATTGATTTCCTGATAATATCAGTACCCCCCACAAACGCTCTTCCCCCACCCCTCCCTCCCCCTTCTGTGTGTTCACATAAACAGCTATGGTGGAAAAGACGACAAAACCTAAGTAAAAACGGTGTTTGAAAAAGCAACGGCCATGAGGAAGCTGAGTGAAGAATGGAACAGGACAAGGGTGGTAATCACTAGGAAAAGGGCTCCAAACCCATGTTTATACTCCATAGGTAAGATGATACCGTTATGATTCTATCATATTTGGACATACATGGTTTATGGGTATGGTATTCACCTGGTCAGTGAGAAAATGTCAGACATTGACCAAACAGAATGTTCCAGCAGGTGTCATGACCTCCGCTCCAGTTACCTTTCCCCCAATCTCCACACTCACCTGGTCCTGCACTGCGCAGCTGCAAGCCGTTCCTAATCGGTGGCTATATAAGCAGTAAGGCTTGTAGCTGCCAGTGCAGGACCATTCAGATATGTCACCCCCATAACCCGGACTATCGCTTCCATCTCCCCAATCACCATAACCCGGACACTCATCATCACCACGGACTCTGGCCGTCCACTCCCAGGTTGTGTTTGTCTTGTCTTTATGTTGTAGTTTTGTTATTAAATTATTTTGCCCTTCAGTACTGTGCATTGGAGTCCTCCTGTTCCACCTCACCCCGATCCGTGACAGAATGGTCCTGCCACCATCTGGACTCCGCCAGTGCTGAAGGGACCCTTTTTGTTTTTAGTTTTCCCCGTTTTGTTCTGTCTAAAGTCTGTCCAGTCTTGCGTTCTGTCCCTGTCTGTGTATTTCCCAGTTAGTTATGTTTCCCTGCTCCAACATTCAGTTTATCTGCCCAGCGTCCTGTATATCCTTCCTAGCGTCCTGTATATCCTTCCTAGCGTCCTGTATATCCTTCCTAGCATCCTGTATATCCTTCCTGGCGTTCTGTGTTCCTTTCTAGCGTTCTGTGTTGCTTTCTAGCGTTGTGTGTCACTTCCTAGCGTTGTGTGTCGCTTCCTAGCGTTGTGTGTCGCATCCTAGCGTTGTGTGTCGCATCCTAGCGTTGTGTGTCACTTCCTAGCGTTGTGTGTCGCTTCCTAGCGTTGTGTGTCGCTTCCTAGCGTTGTGTGTCGCTTCCTAGCGTTCTGTGTGTCGCTTCCTAGCGTTCTGTGTGTCGCTTCCTAGCGTTCTGTGTGTCGCTTCCTAGCGTTCTGTGTGTCGCTTCCTAGCGTTCTGTGTGTCGCTTCCTAGCGTTCTGTGTGTCGCTTCCTAGCGTTCTGTGTGTCGCTTCCTAGCGTTCTGTGTATCTGGCTTAAGCGTTCTGTGTATCTGGTTTAAGCGGTCTGTGTATCTGGCTTAAGCGGTCTGTGTATCTGGCTTAAGCGGTCTGTGTATCTGGCTTAAGCGGTCTGTGTATCTGGCTTAAGCGGTCTGTGTCTCTGTCCCGTTCTGTGTTTTCCTGCCCAGTGTTCTGTGTTTCTGGATTAGCGTTCTCTGTTTCTGGATTAGCGTTCTGTGTTTCTGGATTAGCGTTCTGTGTTTCTGGATTAGCGTTCTGTGTTTCTGGATTAGCGTTCTGTGTATTTCCCAGCTAGTTGTGTCCCTGCCCGTGCGTTCTGTGTTTTTGGCTAGCGTTCTGTGTTTTTGGCTAGCGTTCTGTGTTTTTGGCTAGCGTTCTGTGTTTTTGGCTAGCGTTCTGTGTTTTTGGCTAGCGTTCTGTGTTTTTGGCTAGCGTTCTGTGTTTTTGGCTAGCGTTCTGTGTTTCTGGCTAGCGTTCCGAGTTTCTGGCTAGCGTTCCGAGTTTCTGGCTAGCGTTCCGAGTTTCTGGCTAGCGTTCCGAGTTTCTGGCTAGCGTTCCGAGTTTCTGGCTAGCGTTCCGAGTTTCTGGCTAGCGTTCCGAGTTTCTGGCTAGCGTTCCGAGTTTCTGGCTAGCGTTCCGAGTTTCTGGCTAGCGTTCCGAGTTTCTGGCTAGCGTTCCGAGTTTCTGGCTAGCGTTCCGAGTTTCTGGCTAGCGTTCCGAGTTTCTGGCTAGCGTTCCGAGTTTCTGGCTAGCGTTCCGAGTTTCTGGCTTTTTGTCTTGTCTTCTGGCTTTTTGTCTTGTCTTCTGGCTTTTTGTCTTGTCTTCTGGCTTTTTGTCTTGTCTTCTGGCTTTTTGTCTTGTCTTCTGGCTTTTTGTCTTGTCTTCTGGCTTTTTGTCTTGTCTTCTGGCTTTTTGTCTTGTCTTCTGGCTTTTTGTCTTGTCTTTTGGCTAGTTGTCTTGTCTTTTGGCTAGTTGTCTTGTCTTCTGGCGTTGTGTCTTTTCGTCGGTCTTGGTCTGTCGTTGGTCTTTTCTGTCTGTTCCTGTCCCTGACTCTTGCTCGTTGCTCGCTTCTGTCCCCTGTCCCTGACTCTTGCCCGTTGCTCGCTTCTGTCCCCTGTCCCTGCCTGTTGCCCGTTGCTCGCTTCTGTCCCCTGTCCCTGCCTGTTGCCCGTGGTTGGCTTCTGTTCCCTGTCCCTGCCTGTTGCCCGTTGCTGGCTTCTGTCCCCTGTCCCTGCCTGTTGCCCGTTGCTGGCTTCTGTCCCCTGTCCCTGCCTGTTGCCCGTTGCTGGCTTCTGTCCCCGGTCCCTGCCTGTTGCCCGTTGCTGGTTTCCGTCCCTTGTCCCTGCCTGTTGCCCGTCGCTGGCTTCTGTCCCCTGTCCTTGCTTGTTGTTCGTTTCTGCCTGCCTGTTTCCTGTCCCTGCCTGTTGCCCGTTTCTTCGTTTTGTCTTGTTCCTGTCTCAGCCAGAGTCCGTGGTGACCCCACCAATCAGTCTCCTTGGTCCTCAGTCAGACCAGTTCAGTTGCTCCTGCTACCAACCCTGACCTCTCAGGCCACTCAGTCCTGAGGGTCTTGCGCCCGGAAGGGTTCAACGCCGCCCTACTCAGGGGGTTTCCACACCGCCCTGCCCAGAGGGATGCCACACCGCTCTGCCCAGAGGGTACTCCGCCCAGGGGGTTTCCACACCGCTCTGCCCAGAAGGATGCCACACCGCTCTGCCCAGAGGGTACTCCGCCAGGGGGTTTCCACACCGCCCTGCCCAGAAGGGATTCCACACCGCTCTGCCCAGAGGGTACTCCGCCCAGGGGGTTTCCACACCGCCCTGCCCAGAAGGATGCCACACCGCTCTGCCCAGAGGGTACTCCGCCAGGGGGTTTCCACACCGCCCTGCCCAGAAGGGATTCCACACCGCTCTGCCCAGAGGGTACTCCGCCCAGGGGGTTTCCACACCGCCCTGCCCAGAAGGATGCCACACCGCTCTGCCCAGAGGGTACTCCGACCAGGAGGTTACCATGCCGCCCTGCTCGGAGAAATACTACTTAAAAATGTTTTTATTTTTGAGCTCTGGACAACGGGGGGGGGGTTTGTGTTTTTTTTTGTTTTTTAGGGGCTTCAGGAGCCGCCCCTTAGGGGGGGGGGTACTGTCATGACCTCCGCTCCAGTTACCTTTCCCCCAATCTCCACACTCACCTGGTCCTGCACTGCGCAGCTGCAAGCCGTTCCTAATCGGTGGCTATATAAGCAGTAAGGCTTGTAGCTGCCAGTGCAGGACCATTCAGATATGTCACCCCCATAACCCGGACTATCGCTTCCATCTCCCCAATCACCATAACCCGGACACTCATCATCACCACGGACTCTGGCCGTCCACTCCCAGGTTGTGTTTGTCTTGTCTTTATGTTGTAGTTTTGTTATTAAATTATTTTGCCCTTCAGTACTGTGCATTGGAGTCCTCCTGTTCCACCTCACCCCGATCCGTGACAGCAGGTTCTGCTCAGTTACCAACAGTGTGTGTAAACTGCTGGTGTAACACCATAAATTATTGTCCTTATCCATTAGTTTTCTCATGGCGCTTATTTCATGCTTCTAAACCTTTTGTTAGTTAAGATTCATGTGACAAACTGATAAATGTTACTTATTGTTTTGTTATTTAGGATGATAATTGATGTTGAGTTGTGGTGAATGCTGGTGAACATCAGTGATGGCTCCAGACAGGAGGATCGTTCATGTATTTTTGAAGGTGTGGTTTCGAGGGGTGGGCTGACGAATAGGCATGGGTGTGTAGACTTTCAAAATATAGCTGCAGGAACCATTTTCTAAGATTTCCTGCCCTACCTTTAATGAAAAAACAAAACAAGTCCTTTGTTCAATAGTTCTATTCCCAATTTATTTAAATGGAACATCATTAACCTTCATTTTACTACTGGTGGGTGCTGGGCAGGTTTGACCCTGTAGTCCACCTGTGGAAGAAAACTTAGACATGTAGGACATTCACATTTAATATCCTACGTTTTTATTAGTTTAGCTTCTCGGTATAGGATTTATATTCCTCTGCAAAATTGGATTTCTGGCAAATGTAAGTGAAATGTTTCAAAACAAAGTTAGAATATTGACTGAATTGTTCAGAAAATGTTGCTAATGTATTAAATTAAATTAAATTTTAACAAATAGAGAGAATTTAATCCAGAAAAGGCTGAGTACAATCAGAATCAACCATTTTGAAGCCTGGAACCTGGACTGATGTTATAAATGAACAGATTTGTAAACTGGTGAAAAGTCTCTGCACATGTATTTATAAATAACCAAGGTCTATCCAACAATCATAATTACACTGAAATCAGAGTTCTATGGTCATAGTGACATAACATGTTAGTTAGAGCCAGTAATTAAGAAGCCTGTTCTTAAGCCTGTTCCACATGTTGGATCAAAAACACTACTGACTCCCTGTACACTGGCTGTTCAAAGTGTCTCATGTCTGGACAAAAAGCTTGTGCAGATGTGAAGACAGGACTGAAGACCATTTTTGGTGAGCATCATATAAGATGATGGACTTTGGATAAACCCAACCAAGACATCCACCTCATCTGGACACAATAAATGCTAAATGTTCCATACTTATATAGTTCTTTTCCACCTTAATGGTGCTTAAAGTGTTTTACATTAGCCTCACATTCACCCATTCACACACACTCATACACCAGTAGGTTTCTAAGGTTCTGTCAGTCCAACTGGGAGACTAACAAACTGGGCAGCTGTGGCTCAGTTGGTGGAGCGGGTTGTCCATTAACTGAAGGGTTAGCAGTTCACGTCCCCGCTCTGGCAGAGAGTTGTTGTTAGCTGATGTGTCCCTGAGCAAGGCACTTAAATCCAGCCCACTGCTCCGAGCTCATAGTTGCTAGTGATTGGTTAAATGCAGGGGTCACATATAATGTATGTTAACATGTATCTAAAACCTACTGACAATAAAGACTATTCTATGTACAATATAAATCATTAGTACTGACTGGTAAACGGATGCTGACATGACTTGACAGACGTATTACTCAGATTCAAAGAGAAATCACTCTTCTAATATGTGGCTGATATCAGTGTTTACTTTAAATCAGCTGCAGTTTAACACTAACCTCCAGCCTGGGAGGTTGGATTCTTCTGTTCAATCCTTTAATATCATGAGCTGTTGTTGACCTGGCAGATTATCCAGGCCCTGAGAGGAAGGTCCCCAATGTCCTGTCTAATCATATTTATTTTATTGCTGTGGAAAAATGCACACTCCCACCCTGTACTGGATTCTATTGTCTCATTGTCCTGCACATTTACTTTATGACAAAACAGTCTATGGAAACTCTGAAAATTGTTTTTGTATAGAGATTTATCCTCATTGTGTCATTGGCGTGGAAGGTCTAAGCGCTTCTGGAAACGAGTCAAGCCCAAACAAAGGCTGTTCATGTCTGCGCTGAGCTGCAGCCAACAGGCCGACAATAGACCAGCTCTGATGTGTGTCTCCACAGTGACAATTGACTCTTTGCACAATATGGCGTTTGGTTACAGTTGTATCCCGCATATGTACTTGAACATTTCCGGTCGGATACTTCCGTATCTTGATAGCACTCTAGCGTTTGACAGCTGTTCCAAGATGACAGCTTTTTACTCCAGATGTCTGCAGGACCTCCCGAAATTGTCTATTACGGATGTCCACCGATTTGTTGGGATGGGAAGTATCAGACCCAAGAGCAAGCGGGAGAATGGATAGAAGATGCATATTTGGAACTACATCGACATGTACGAAGTCAGTTGAACTGTGGTATACTCTGACTGGTGTCACAACACTAATGTAGCTGCTAGCTACATAGCTCAGTGCTTAGATAGCGACTTTATTCCTAGCTTTGCTTAACATTGAGCATTTGATTCGTTGCTTGGCTGTTTAATGTTAGATATGAGATTATGAGTTTGTATAAAATAACACTTATGTGTAACATTTGTATAGTAACTAACACTTCCTATAGTAACATAATTGATCAATATAACATTAGTATTCTAACATTGCATTGAAGCAGGTGGAGTTAGAGAAAAGAATGGGGGCCGGCGCCGGAGGAACCTGAGGAAAGGGTGTGGAGAAACGCCGCACTTTGAACGGACTTGCCCGGGTTGCTGGGGCTGGAGTGCAACCCAACACCGGGTTGGACACATCGCGGCACCCCGACACGTGCCAGGCTGTGCTGGTCCTCGTCATCACCTCCTGAGGGAGATGGACCATTTGGGTCTCGCTCACTCATCGGGTCGGGGGAAAATCGGGAATGTGACCGTGGGTCCGGCCTGGCCCCCGGCAGCCAAGGGGAGGTTGCGGGGGATGATGATGGTGGATCAGCGTTGTGTCACAGAGTGAACAATTCACATCGCTATCGTTGATTTTTTAAGTGTTCCCACACATTTGGTTTTCATGGTGTCAACTTACTGTCCCTTTGTATTTTGATCAAGCATTCAGACTGGTGTGAAATGTTCATACCACATAGATTAACTGAGTTCTGCATTTGCTATTAATAAATTCCGTCTTGTATTGCTAATGGGTATGCTATGGAGAGATCACAAGGCGCTTGATGGGGTTTTGAGCCCCCAACCAAGTCTCCTTGAGTGTTGTGATTGGCTAGAGCCGCTGAGGGGCAGGGAGTCCCTTCCAGGCACAGCTGTCTTGGAGGCTTGGTTGGGGGTTCAAAATCCCATTGTAGGAAATAAATATATATATCCATATGTATGACATAGCATTTGTGAGAAGAAAGGTCACATTGCCCTTCTGTGTGTGTCAAATCTATCTAGTTTGTAAGATAAGTTGTGTTGTTATGACTATATGAGGAGACAGCATGAGCCCTGGCGTCAAAGGACGTCAGGGAACTGGTTAGAGCGGGTTTAGTGTGGGGGACTGGTATCTGAAGAATGGACTATAAAAGATGTATGTATGTCAGAATAAACTGAGCCTTTTCCTACTCAACTTCTGGTGTCGACATCTTTGATCCATGACGAAAATCCACAACACCATCAAGCCATTTTGGAGAAAAATAATAAGGATTACCAGCTCCAACTCCAGCAGCAGCAGTGGATCCCATCAAACAGTATGAAGCTATAGATTTGAGCTTGGCTACACTAATATTTACCATGACTTAATTGTAAGTAATATTAGAATACTAATGTTATGTTGATCAATTAGTTAGTTACTATACAAATTGTTTGACAGAAGTGTTATTTAATACAAATTTATAATCTCATATCTAACATTAAACAACTGAGCAACGAGTGAAATGCTCGATGTTAAGCAAAACTACTAATAATCAAGGAAGTCACTCTCTAAGCACTGTTAGCTATGTAGCTAGCAGCTACAGTCATGTTGTGTCACCAGTCAGAGTTTACCACCGTTCAAGTGACTTCGTACTTGTCGATGTAGTTCCAAATATACATCTCCTATCCCTTCTCTCACTTGCTCTTGGGTGTGATGCTTCCCATCCCAACAAATTGGTGGACATCCGTAATAGACAATTTCGGGAGGTCCTGCAGACATCTGGAGTAAAAAGCTGTCATCTTGGAACAGCTGTCAAACGCTAGAGTGCTATCAAAACATAGAAGTATTCAACCGTAAATGCTCAAACGCATATCCTGGATATGACTGTAACCAGACGCCATATTGTGCAAAATTCAATAGACCAGCTCTGGTGTGTGCCTCCACAGCGACAATAGACCAGCTCTGGTGTGTGCCTCCACAGCGACAATAGACCAACTCTGGTGTGTGCAGGGGAGGCACTGGCTGTTAACTTATCTGCACAATTCCACGTTGAAAATAAGCACTAATAATGCCAGAGTTTTTTTGTTTGCATGAATGCATGATGGGAGCAGCAGTGAGGAGCTGCAGCCAGTTTGACCTCCTAATACTGGCCCGTTCCCAAATGTTCCCACATGCAGGAGCACCATCCAGCAGTTTTCCTCTAAAAGACTCACATGCTGGTGTTCAGCCAAACAACAGCTTTCCAGCCTCTGCAGTAGCCAAGACATTATTGTTAGTTTAGTCCGACTGCACTTGAAATGACAGTGACCCTGAGCTGTGGGGACGATTAAAGAGTGTTCTGTCCTTTTCTTCTCATTCTGTCTTCACATGTTCAGTCAATTTCTCTTCTTCTGTCTTATAGTGTTTTTCCGAGAGCTGAACCATCGAAAAAAATGCATAAAAAACCCTGCAATATATATTGCAATATGAAAACATAAATATTTTAGAAATGATTTAAAAATATATAATTTTTCAAAAATATAAATTAATAAAAAAAAATACAATAAGAAAATAAATTAAAATACAATAAATAAATACATTTCAAAAATACAAATACATAAAAAAAAAGAAAAATAAATGTGAGGGGGGGTAACAGTTAACACTAACACGGGGGTGGGGGGCACAGTTGACCGTAACATGGGGGTGTCACAGTTGATACTAACATGACGGGGTGTCACAGTTAACTCTAACATGAGGGGGGGTCACAGTTGAAGTGGACTGTTGTTCAGGGCAGATGAAAGTGTGTGTTCGTCCAAACACACCAGCGCTACAGTCTGATTATGTGTCTGTGCATAAAAGTGTGTTTGGCCCTGAGGGTCTGAAGATGGAATGAGGGAGTATATCATGAGTGACAGGGCTGAAGCTGTCATTAAGGTGGGGGGGTCTACTTTATGGGGTCACGGTTCTGTGGTACGTGTCGGCAAAAGGCTCCAAACATCCTCTGGTGACAGAAAGCTGCTATGGAACATGGGAATGAAAATGTGCTTCCACTTCATTCAAATGCAACAATAGAATTAACATGTTTCCATCCAGATCTGTAGAGTCCAGACTGTGAAGGAAGTCAGTCAGTCTCATGGAAATTTTAACAACTGTATATGAAAACATCTGATTTAGTGAAAAACACATTGTTTGGACCAGACTATCCTCTGGAAGAATGGATTACTAAGGGTTGTAGCATCTATATGAGGTAATAATACCTGAAAAGGGATGGGTGGGTGGGTAGTTAGTTAGTTAGTTAGTTAGTTAGTTAGTTAGTTAGGTAGGTAGGTAGGTAGGTAGGTAGGTAGGTAGGTAGGTAGGTGGGTAGGTAGGTATGTAGGTAGTTAGGTAGGTAGGTGGGTAGGTAGGTAGTTAGGTACGTAGTTAGATAGATAGATAGATAGATAGATAGATAGATAGATCTGCATTTTGGGGGGGACAACCCCACGTTTTTAAACAATTATAGGCCCATTCATACACACACATCATATTATGTATATGATATGTGTGTATGTACACAATAAATGTGTATGAATGAATAAATAAATAAATATGTTATTGGTAAAAGTGAGCTACAGTGCTGACGTGATGGAGCCATAGGTTTTGACTAATCTGACGTCCGAAGGTGAGATGATGTGAATGAAAAACACCAGATTCTATCTTGTCTGAACCCTGAGATATTACCACTGATGTGTTTCAGTTGTTGACCTTTAGTGTGACCTTGACCTTTGACCTTCATTGCTCAAAATCTAATGGGTTCTTCCTTGTTGCATTATCGATCATTCCTGAAAGTTTCATCAAAATCTGTTCAGAACTTTTTGGAAAATCCTGTTGACAGACAAACAAACTGACTTGAATTTAATATCTCCTTGGCAGAGGTAAAAAAAATGAAAAAAGAAGGAAAATAAAGAGAATAGACAAACAAACAGACTTTAATACCTCCTTGGCGGAGGTAATAAAAACAAGTTCATAGACACAGGTGCAGAGTGGACTACAGTAATGGGGTAGGGTCAGTGGTTGGGCTGTTTCCAGAGGCTGGTCAGTGGCCCCTCCCCCTACTGACCCCTTAAAAACCTGATGGCCGTGGGGACGAAGGACCTCCTGTAGCGTTCAGTCCTGGAGCGCAGCACCGTGAGTCGCCTGCTGTGGCTGCTGTGCTGCTTCATGAAGGTGAAGTGAAGGGGGTGGTTGGTGTTGCCCAGGATACCCTTCAACTTAGCCCACATCTGCCTCTCCAACATGGCCCCCACTGAGTCCAAGCCCCCTCCCAATTCCAGATCAGTTTATTCAGCTTCCCAGGAAGAACATTTATACTGAACGCCATTAAAAAGCAAATAAAACCCAGTAATCTAATACATTTATGTATAATGTAATAAAACATTCTGACTGGTATGGTTATAATAGTTTTGCTTTATTACAGGTTTTTCTAAATTGACAGATAATGTAAAATTTTACATTTTGTGTTTTGAGAATCTGAGAATATTCTCGACACTGAATTTGAAACAACTGCTTCTCTAAACATACAAATCATTCACACACATTCATCTTCCAGTTTTGGGATGAAGTGTGTTGCTCAAGGACATATTGACATGTAGACTGGAGGAGGTAGGAAATGAACCACCAACCAATTAGCAGATGACTGCTCCACCTCCTGAGCTAAAGTTGAAACTGAGGAGTTATTTTGTGTTCTGTTAAATCCAGTAGAAAACTCTTAGATTCTTAGATTCAGATTCACTCTTAGATTCTCAGAACAAAAACTGTAGAATTCTGGACTGAAAATAAACATATATGACATTAGCTTTGTTTACATGTTTTTTACTTCTGAATGATTTATTCATAATGCAATAATATCTCAATTTACAAAAGACCCAACTAACGAATAATCCAAGTTACGAAACGCCTTTACGTAAAATTTTTGTCTCTGAATGCGAAAGAAAATTCAAGTTATGAAACGAAACCCCTGAAACATAAATACAGTACTGTATGTAATGTACGTAAATATGTACGTACTGTACACTTGTACATAGTATGTTTTCGACCCTCAATTGTCACAGAGTTCTAACATTCTGATCGCACACTTCCACACTGATCGCAGCAGTGGAGGCAGCGGCAACAAAAAAACATTCATTGTATATGTGCTACCATGGCACAAGGGTGCAGAGGTGCTCAGCAGCGCTCTGCACCGCTCAGCAGCGCTTGTCTCCACCTCCTTATTATCACTAAAGCCAGGACTTTTTACCATAAAGTTGACAGGTGCATGTTCGTAATGTTCGCGCTTGTACCTGGTTGCATAGCAACCTGCACCTTGCTGCGTGGTATGGCGGCAGCGCTGGGTACCGCCTGTACCGTACCCAGTGGTGCTCACTGAGTTTAGCACATTTAGTGTGGAAGCACCTTTACTGTTGTTAGGGGGTAGAATTGGGAGCCTTGGAATGAACCAGACCTTTTACATGTAAAATGTGACTCTACTCACAAAAAAAACACATTACAAAACCACTTCTGGAACTAATTAATTTAATAAATTGAGGTACCACTGTAAAATAATTCTGAATAACAGAATTAACATTCTGTTATTGTGTGGTAGTGTGCGGTCAATAGTGGTAGTGTGCGGGAGAAGGTAAGCCATGTTTGTCAAGTCTCCAGTATTTTTAGGGTCAGGGTTAGGGTTTCACCTTTATTCCTGCTTCACACACATTTATTCCAAATAGCATTTAGTTTTAAAAAAATTAATAATCTGCCTAATGGACCTTTCTCATAACTTCCGCATTTCGCACCGGATATACGTAAGTGGAGAGTAACCCTACTTCCGCACCTTCAAAAATTAAATAACAAAGATGACATAGCAACGACCAAAAGTTATTGCAGCATACCGGGATGTCCTTGTAATGTCCAGAAGCAGTCTTATATTTCATCCCACTCCTTCCCTGTTAACGGTGAAACTAGATGAAAATGGGCAAATTTCTTCAGGAACTTGAAAATACTCTCTCCATATTACTGGCTTTCTACTGTCTTGATGTTTAACAGGAAGTTCGGAAACTATCATGTTACGTATTTACTATACTGCCACGGCCATTACTGGACAATTATTACCCCGCCCCCAAAGAGGGAGGGGCTTATTGTTTTTGAGTCTGTTTGTTTGTTAGTTTTTTGTCAGTAGCTTTACACAAAAACCACTGGACCAGTTTCCAGTAAATGTTAAGTAAAGGTGTGAGGTGGTCCAGAACACATCCCATTAAATTTTGGTGAATGTAGGTCAAAGGTCAAATTCTCCAAAAATATCTTTTCGCAATGATAAGAGGTAGGGCCAATAAGGTCAAATGTTTGCGAGGGGACAGGGTTTGTTATGCCTGAGGGGGCGGGGCTTATTGTGGCTGGCACCACTTGCTTTCCATTTGGGTTTGGGTTGTGTACATCGTGTTTATTCCCTCAGCATTATCCAGGCTCTTGTGCTGGAAGTGTCTTATTCTATGTTTTCCATCCAGAGTCGGAGGTTGAATCTGCTTATTGAATTTAATACCTTTTGAAACTCTGGTAAAAGCACTGGCTGAAAATGAGATGCTCGCTTACTTAAATGTAGTCTACACACAAAACCATCAAAGGATTATGCATCTTCAAAGGCATTTTCATGATCCAACAGATGTTTTGTGTCTGTTCAGAGAGAGAAAATGTTTACGGGTGTGAAAAAGGACATTTAGTTTCACTGTTGAGGCTGACATGGCCATGCATTCCAGTAACGCACGCAGAAATAAGCCCAGCATGTAGAAATATTAGATTTAAATGTTGGCTTTGTCCCCTGCAAACCATTTAATCACTTCAGGGAAAAGACAGATGATTATGAGATGATGACAATACTTTGTGACTGGCTGCTGGATGAAAAATAAATTCTGTTTTTCCCCTGAGAGTGGCTCAGAGAACATAATGTGGTCCAAGCAAAGGCTAATGTATGTGAGGTCAGAATTAACCCTGGAGCAGATAGAACAGCAGACATTAGCAGAGTCTACCCCAACGCTAATGCTAACCCTAATGCTAACCTTGACCCTAGAGCAGAACAGCAGACATTAGCAGAGTCTGTACTAACACTAATGCTAATGCTAACGCTAACCCCGGAGCAGATAGAACAGCAGACATTAGCAGAGTCTGCACTAACACTAATGCTAACCCTGACCCTGGAGCAGAACAGCAGACATTAGCAGAGTCTGCACTAACACTAACCCTCATGCTAACCCTGGAACAGATAGAACAGCAGACATTAGCAGAGTCTGCACCAACACTAACCCTAATGCTAACGTTAACCCTTGAGCAGATAGAACAGCAATCATTAGCAGAGTCTGCACTAACAATAATGCTAACGCTAACCCTGACCCTGGAGCAGATAGAACAGCAGACATTAGCAGAGTCTGCACCAACACTAACCCTAATGCTAATGTCAACCCTTGAGCAGATAGACCAGCAGACATTAGCAGACCCTGCACTAACAGTAAACCTAATGCCAACGCTAACCCTGGAGCAGATAGAACAGCAGACATTAGCAGAGTCTGCACTAACACTAACCTCAATGCTAACACTATCCCTGGAGCACATAGAAGAGCAGACATTAGCAGAGTCTGCACTAACACTAACCCTAATGCTAATGCTATCCCTGGAGCAGATAGAACAGCAGACATTAGCAGAGTTTGCACTAATACTAATGCTAACCCTAACCCTGGAGCAAAGAGAACAGCAAACATTAGCAAAGTCTGCACTAACACTAACCCTAACGCCAACCCTAACCCTGGAGCAGATAGAACAGTATGCAGCAGCAGCAAACACTGTTGAACAACTGATGAAAGTAGTTGGCCAAGGTGCACAGCTGTTTGGAGTGACAATGCGCATTGATCATGATTGAGAGAAAGTAGCTCTAAGCAATTACGAGGTTTGAGTTTTTGTTCTGCGATGGTTTTATACAAATGTTTTTGTTGTTTCCTCCGCACATTACTGAGGTGTAGCACTGCCCTCACTGGCTTGTAAGGGAGAGTTCTAATGGGGGATGTCTGCTCAGCTTTTGGGGAGGACCGATGATGGTCACACACATGCACTAAATATTATAGTATATGGCTGCAAGACTGGAATATGCATTGATCTCAAGCAATGTTGACTCCCCCTTTGTGGGGTTAAAAGATATAATAAATAAATAAATAAATACATGAATAAAATAAGTGAATGAATAGAAAAATTAAATAAAATAAGAACAAAATGCAGACAACTTAGAAAAAGGGAAAAAAAGGAAGAAAAAAGAAAGGGAAAAGAAGAAGAAGGAAGGGAGGAAAATAGGAAAACAACAAACAACAAAAAACTATTTGTTACCTACTTTCCTATCTGCTCATTTGTTTTTTTTTGTTTGTATATATGTATATGTTTAGTACTTCAGTTATTTATTATTGGTATTGTTATTATATTATTTTTATTATTATCATAATTTTTTGTACTATATTGCATGCACTATATTGCTATAAGATGAATTCAGGTTATTGGGGAAGTGAAGAAGGGGTAGGATTAAATAAGCTTATGCTTCATCCTACTCCTTTTCAGACATGTCATTGTTATTATTATTATTGTTGTATTGATTATTGTTGCACTTTGCACATGTTCGAAATAAATCATTCAAATCAAAATTAAATCAAATCAATGAATCACTCATTCAAACAACACAGAAACACATTTTATTTTGTTGACCCCAGGAAACCTACTTTGGCTTTGACCAAAACCGAACCAGAACTGGGCTCACAGGACACTGTCGGGGGTAAGTCACTGTGGGTGCACCAGAGTAAAGACGCTGATTCTATATAAATTCATATGAAAAATAGTGAACTGTCCCTTTAACTCCAAACCTTGAAGCACTTAAGCACTTTACAACCACACTATACTGTCTTCGCACTTCACTTGTGTGTTGTTTTTAAAATGCATTGTTTTTTAAAGTGTGTTCCAATTAACTATTTCACTAGAGCGGAATACACCTGTTTCCATGGAAACCTGTTTTCAGAATTAACATGTCCATGTAAAAACGAAAGATATAGATTTAATTCTGAATTATTCGGAATAAATAATTTGGAATTAAAAATCATCATCTAAATGAAATGTAGCTAATATGTTGTCATACATGGAGGCAGTTCTCACCCCATCACTTCTTTAGGGTCAAACACTCCACGATTCGCCTTTGATCCCAGATGAACTCCACGTCCCCACCAGACACAGTGGACACCTGGACACACCCCAAAGTTGGTTCAAGAATGCAGAGAGAAAATAACACTTAAGAGGAGAAAATGCCACCCACTGCATTAAGGGCTGCTGTCGCCATGGCGACCAGCAGTTCCTGTGACTCCCATCGCCATGGCGACCAGCAGTTCCTGTGACTCCCGGTCTCGAACGTTTGTCTGAGTTAAGGCTTTCAAAGCTCTTGCCACTCACATGCCTTGAATCCTGGCAACGAGGCGTCTGGCTGCAGAGCTCTCCTCCTCTGCCTTTGACTGGTTCACACCTCTGTGAGACTGCGCTGTGATTGGCTGATATTCTCTGCATGACTCAGACATGGGATGAAAAAAAAAGAGGAATAATCAACCTGTTTCACTGCCTGATCTGTCCTGGATTTTGGAAACTGGATCTGATTCTGGACTACTGCAGCTCCCTCCTGACTGGTCTACCAGCCTCTGCAGATGGTGCAGAACGCTGCAGCATGTCTGGTATTCATTCAACCAAAAAGGGTCCATTGTTACTCCTCTCTATCCAGTTGCACTGGCTACCAGTTGCTGCCCAGATCAAGCACAAGACCTTGATCCTTGCCTACAAAACCATCTCAGGAACAGCCCCTGCTTATCTGAAGGATATGCTAAAGCCGTATGCTCCTGCCACCGATCTACGCTCCGCCAACACAAACCAACTATCAGAGTGACCTCTGCTCACTCTAAGCGATCCCAGGCAAAACTGTTGTCTGTATTAAGTTTTTATTTGTCACATGTTTTGTTACATTGGCAGTGAAATGAAAGTGATGTTAGCAGATGTGCAAATAATACAGATATAATAAAGAAGTTAAAAATACTAAAGGTAAAGGAAATAGTAAGAATATGATGGAATAAGATAGAGGTAAATAAACTTTCTTAAACTGTACAGGTAAGTAAGGTAAAAAAAAAAGTCAAAAATAAAAAGAACTAGAAAACCACTCTGAGAGCGCAGACCTCTGCCAAGGTAGACCCCCCCCCCCGATCATCCCCAAAATGAAATCAGTTTTTCCTCTTCACATTTCCAACATATCCTGAAAATTTCATCAAAATCCGTCCATAAGTTTTTGAGTTATCTTGAACACAGACAAACAGATAAACGCCGGCAAAAACGTAACCTCCTTGGCGGAGGTAATAATAAATATGACTCCTATGTACAAATAAACAACTAAACAGAGGTAAGTAGCTAAAAACAGATAAAGTGACTAGTGTATGACAGATAAGCAGATATAGTCCTGGTCCTGAGGTGTTGTGCAGTCAGTTATGGATGGTGTGTGTGATGAGAGTTCAGGATCCGAGTGCCTTGGGGGAAGAAGCTCCTTTTCAGCCTCTCTGTCCTGACTCTGCTGGAGCAGACCCTCTTACCTGAGGGCAGCCACCTGAACAGACTGTGGTTGGGTTGTTGTAGATGCCCTGGAGGCCGGGCAGTGCAGTATGGGCCATGTGTTCTGTACAATGGATGACTCGGTGCAGGGCCTTCCTGCTCTGAGAGCTGCAGCTGCCGTACCAGGCAGTGATGCCGGCAGAGAGGACAGACCCTACTGGGGTGGTGTAGAGGGCCCTCAGTAGCTCGGTCAAGACCTTGCATTTCCTCAGCCTCCTGAGGTGGAATAAACACTGCCTCTCCTTCTTCACCAGGTTGGAGGTGTGTGTCGACCAAGACAGGTCCTCGGAGATGGTTATCCCAAGATACCTGTAGCTGCTCACCCTCTCCACTGGATTAGTCAGACATGACTAATCCAGATATGCAAGTTCAATGCAAATTCAGCCAATCACCAGTGTGATGTTGCAATTTTAACCAATCACAGCGACTTTCCAATTATTTGTGACGTCTTAAGCTGCTCCTTCCACCTTTTCCTGTTTACCTTACAGTACAAGCAACATGTGCGCGGCCAGCAGTTCACATTTAGAATAGTACTTTTTCTGCTACAATTTTGTCACCCAGGTAATATTTTATTCGCCATATTTGAAATATTGTCCTAATATCTGTGTCTTTGTTCTATTTTTGTCAGGAGAAACTGCCTCTACTACACAGTACTAGTAATAATGTTTTGTTTTTTTTTGACAAAACTTCATGAAGTGTTGTGAAGTCATATGAACTTTAACCTTTGAACCAACAGGTGCATTTGGAAAAAAAAATATATTTTGTTGCATTTTTGTAATCTTCGTAATCATTCATTTGCCATCTGAGTAAAATGTAGTTTTGAGGACCATATCACAAAAACTTTTAATTAATTTTCCAGGAACAACATATTTGAAATATAATTTAATTTTGATTACAAAAATGGAAAACTACTTATCGCAACTTTCACCTCCCACAACAAAAGCATAAAAAGCGCTGCAACTTTCATAGAAAATTTTCAGAAAAGCTCATGCAACATCAGATATTTTAGGATGAAACAATCATCGAGAAGTCCTGGAGGGACTGATTAGTCCCTCAGTGGTGGAACACACCCAGAAGTGACAAGACTAGCATCATCTCTCTCAATCTTCAAGAAGCAGGTGAAGACTCTCCTCTTTTGTGACTATCTACTGCACTGATACCTGTGCTGGCCCAGACCTGGGGTAGACTGCATATAATCAGTACTGGCAGCCATCTGTATGCTACTCACAAAATCAGATGACATAAAAAGTCAAACAATGAGATAAAAAGCCAAAATTGTGAGATGAAAAGCCAAAATTTGTATTATTGAAAAATGGGCGTGTAAGGACTGCAAAGTTCCCAGGGTTGCTGTGCTCAAAGGCTACAGTAACTGGGTTGAAGACTACATAAAGTTTAAGTAGGCTAATGGCACAGCTAGCATATCATCAGTACTGACAGCTATCAGTACGCTAACCACAAAATGGAAAGAATAATGTTTAAATAGGAAATAGGTGGTGCAGTGGTTAGCACTTGTGCCTCACAGCAAGAAGGACCCTGGTTCAAATCCCACACTTTCTCTGTGGTGTTTGCATGTTCTCCCCTTGTCTGTGTGGGTTTTCTCTGGGTACTCCGGTTTCCTCCCACCATCCAAAGACATGTACTGATAGGTTAACTGGTTAACTGGTTAATCTAAATCACCCATAGGTGTGAATGTGAGAGTGATTGTTTGTCTATATATGTTCAGCCCTGAGATGAACTGGAGACTCATATAGGGTGTACCCCGCCTTCACCCATTGTAGCTGGATTAGGCCCCCAGTGACCCCCGAGACCCTGGTGAGGATAACGCAGGTTCAGATGATGAGTAGCATTTAGAATGTAGCTTTATGTAATTACACATTCATATTATCTTATTTCATGGTAACATTAGGTTGATTAAATGGCTGCGCTATTTATCATTGATGCTAGTCTGGTAAGCTAAGCTTAATGTGTTAGCTAATGCATTTCATTGGACATAATTATCCTTCTCTTACCGTGAAATATGGACCAGGATCACTCTTTATGTTTTTGATCCATTCACACCCAAGTGCCTTATCTTCGGGGAAACGATGTAAGGTCTGTCCATGGAACGATTTTTTAGGCTTTAAGGATATACATTTCAGGACGCAGCAGTGAGATGCTATTGCTGCCGGAAAAGTGTTGTATGTAGGAACATGTACCCCTCAACGTCATTTGAATGCTCGAGGTGAATAAGACCCATTGGCTATAATGATAAATGTATAATGTAATCTGTCCTGGAAACATGATCTGTCCTTGAAACATGATCTGTCCTTGAAACATGATCTGTCCTGGAAACCTCCTGGAAACATTATTTGTTGGACTCATAGAAAGACAGTGTCCCCAGTAGTTCATTGACTGTTACCTTTGGTTCTAAACTGCGAAGAAAAACTGGTTTCAAAGGAAAAACTGAGTTTCCAAACATAAATATTGAAAAAGAAAAACAACCAACATATATGTTTTATTTTGAAATTAACTCATGGTACTTTTCTGTAATTATTTCAGTCTTATTAAACTGGTAACATTACTAATGTTAGCTTCTGTAGCTAAATGGAACATGTTAGCTTCTATTATCTCAGTAGCTAATGTTAGCTTGTGTCGCTAAATGGAGCATGTTAGCTGCTGTTATCTGCTGTGTTCCAGTATCCATACTTACCACCCTTTCTTTGTGTATGGAGGGTGTCCCATTTCTAATCATGGCGAAGTTAAGTGTACACAAGTGTGGAGTACATTGTACACTTTTAGTACTCAATGGCTACCATATTGTCTAAGTGTTGCCTACGTAGCAGAAGTGACGTTAGAAACTGCCTGTGAATTGTTACATAATAAAACCCAATATCAAGTAACATTGATCATAAATATGAAATTAAACTGTGAGTTTAAAAAGTGATGTTCAGTATTCGGTAATTCATGAAGGGTACTAAAAGTACTTTGACTTATTAAAGGGATAGTTCACTATTTCTCACATGAATCTGTATGTCATCTGTGTCTTTACTCTGGTGCACCCACAGTGACTTACCCCCGACAGTGTTCTGTGAGCCCAGTTCTGGTCCGGTTTGGGTCAAACCAAAAGTAGTTCCAGCAAGTTTCCTGGGGTCAACAAAGTAAAATGTGTTTCTTGTCAAAACAGTATGTTCGAATGAGTGATTTATTTGCATAACAAAACCGTCACGGAACAAAAACTCACACCTTGTAATTGCTTGGAACTACTTTCTCTCAGTAGTGATCAATGTGCGTTGTCACTGCTAAAAGCTGTGAGCCTGCACATATCAGCTGCAAACCCTGCCGAACAACTGATGAAAGTAGTTTGATAAGCTGTTAGCAGTGACAAACATTTATAAGGAGACGATGAAAACAGAAGATGCAAAAGTGGCATGTTGTCTTCAGTTTTTCATCCGCGTGTAGATGAGTGTATTCAGGAGGAAATCCTTGTTTATACGAAGACCCAACAGTAGGCGAAATATGATTGGATAGTCATGCCAGGCCGGCTATGTGGTACTGTGATAGACTGCCGACATGTCCTTTTCTGTTTTTGACGTATGTAATTGTGCACCCGCCTCTGTTTGGCTATGGCATGTGTTACTTCTGTACAATAGCTGAAAGGACTCCTGTACATTTACTAGAGCTGCTAGTGCTAATGCTAATGCTAGTGCAGCTGAAAGATCTGTGGGATCCAGGTTGTCCCACATGTTTGTTGCTTTACCTGCTCGCCGTATGAATGTAACATGAAAGTGTATGTGATGTGAACAAATGTGACGTGAAGATGCACGCAATGTGAACCTGTGCGTTTCTTGCTGTTTAGACGAAGACACGACCCAGCGCGTGTTCAATACATCCCACTCTGGAAGGAGTCTTCAGATTTAGTATTCACACCCTGATGGCGTCAGCTTCATGTAAATGAAAGGTACTTCTGATAAAATATGCTGCTGTATTTAGCTGCAATTGTCCTTGTGTAAATGGCATGTTATTTTGTTGACCCCAGGAAACCTGCCGGGACTACTTATGCTTTGACCAAAACCGGAATGGGATCACAGGACACTGTTGGGGGTAAGTCACTGTGGGTTCACCAGAGTAAAGACGCTGATGACATACAGATTTATGTGAACTGTCCCTTTAAAGACAGTGCAGTACTGCATTACAGAGTAGTAACTTATGTTACAATAAATGGTCATAAATTGTCATATTGTAACTGATGACTTTGTAATCAGTAAAGCATTAGAGTTTTTCAGTAGTTTGTCCAACTCTGCTAGTTAGTCACTTGTTAATGTAGAAGGTAAACTTTACAAACATTTGTCTACTTTGCAATAACGTGACACTAATGCTTTTAAACACCAGTGGATTTTCAGCCAATCGGACACGCCGACGGTGTCGTTAACAACACATTCTCCAGAGAAACTGGAGATTTATATGAATGAAGAACACCATAAAAACAGTAGCATCAATTTTGGTAAGAAAAAATATTTATTTTTTGCGGTTTCTGATGCCATTTCCTGTAAGTGCGGCAGGCAGAATCAGATTCCGGTATTGGAACTGGAACAGCACTTACCCACTGAAAAATGTACATTTAGTAAGTACGGAAAGTGTACTGTGTGTAAGTGTACTCATGACAGTATGCATATTGGAACACAGCATCGGTAGCTAATGTTAGCTTCTGTAGCTAAATGGAACATGTTAGCTGCTGTTATCTCAGTAGCTGATGTTAGCTTATGTGACTTAATGGAACATTTAGCTGCAGTTATCTTAGTAGCTAGTGTTAGCTTCTGTAGCTAAATGGAACATTTAGCTGATGTTATCTCAGTAGCTAGTGTTACCTTCTGTAGCTAAATGGAACATGTTAGCTGCTGTTATCTCAGTAGCTAGTGTTAATCTTAGCTAATGATAGCTGGTGTGATTTGATTAAAAAGTATTTGATGACATATTTCATCTTATAATTATAAAATCCAGAGGTAACATTGGAGCATTAAATGTTTTCTATATCACAGAAACTGCTGTAAATGACTACACACATTTCTTTTTTTTGTTTATGCATACAACAAAATGTATTTCTGGAACAAAACAGGCAGTGACCAACTTGATTTATTCTACACAAATACACTCGTATGACTGAAATAAAAGTCCCATAATGATATAATTACTTTTACTAGTTACAAAAGAAAAGATTGAATGGATAAAAAAATAGATGTAAAATAATTCAATGAGGGTTGATTCTTTTTATCACTCAAATATAGTAATTAAAAAGGCGTCTTTAGTTGTTTTTATTTGTTTTTGTTTTAAACTTAAAAAGACATGTTTTACAGTGTGAACTGAACTGCAAAAAGTGGTTATTAGTTAATTAGCTAACATTATCTGATGGTTAATTAGCTAGTTAAAGGTGGGGTGGCAGATCTTTTTTTTACCATATTGCTTTAAAACCTCTTCACAATCCCATAGCTGCGCACTGAAATAGAATGCTTACAAAAAACCCTGAAATATTTTAGTTCAGTCTAGAGGGTGGAACCAGAGGAAAACTCCGGCTGATCATCTTTACAATGATTGATTTGCTAATACGTCCATTAAATATCAGTCCACGCTCTTCTGCGCTTTCACATAAACAGCTATGGTGGAAAACAGGGCCAGCGTTAGGCATAGGCAGACTAGGCGGTTGCCTAGGGCACCAGACATCTTGGGGGCACCAAGTCCCACAGAATTAGAATATTACTACCATATTTTTTGGACTATAGGGTGCACTTAAAACACTTTAATTTTCTCCAAGAACCACAGAGCGTCTTATATATGGATTAATTCTGGTTGTGCTGAGTGACTTGGAATTTTTACTTTGCATCACATTATTGTTGCTTTTCATATCATAATTTTGCTTTTCTTTTACCAGACAATTTGGCCTTTGTATCTCATAATTTTTTACATTTTATCACATAACTGACTTTTTGTCACATATTTTTGGCTTTATCTCAGTATTTGGCCTTTTTATGACTAATTAGGGCTTTTTGTCACATAATTTTGACATTTTGTATCATAATTTTGTTTTTTTTATCTCAGAATTTGGCCCTTTTATTGCATAATTTTGACTTTTTATCTCATAATTTGGCCTTTTTTATCACATAACTGATTGGTTTGGTTGAGCAGAATAAGAATGTGTTCTTACATGTTACAACTCAAGTTTGAGAGTTATTGTGACTGTTTAGCTTCACTTAATCCACTTTATATATGAAAAATCTTGAAGAAAATAAACCATTTATTGATAGTGCACCTTATAGTGTGAAAAATACTGTAAATAAAGCATTAAACTTAACATTGACTGTGATTATTCATGGACACTCAGTACGTACTCAATCAAATGTAGGACATTATGTTTACAGATGATCATTTTTAATTCCACAAAAAGGAAAGAGGGGTGTTCACCTAGTGTTCACCTAGGGCACCACATTGACCACAACTGGCCCTGCTTGTAGGAACCATTTTCCAAGATCTCCTACCCTACCTTTAATATTCACAGATGTAATTGAAGGGACAAAATGTAGACACATATATATATATATATATATATATATATATATATATATATATATATATATATATATATATACATACATACATATACAAATATATG
The DNA here is from genome assembly GCA_020466265.1 of Siphamia tubifer. Classification (NCBI taxonomy): domain Eukaryota; kingdom Metazoa; phylum Chordata; class Actinopteri; order Kurtiformes; family Apogonidae; genus Siphamia; species Siphamia tubifer. Next base: position 4,699,084 of record CM035804.1, on the reverse strand, counting down.
TGGTGTGGTGTGTGTAGAATAAATCAGGTTGCAAGTAGTGACAGGCTTCTGACGGAAGCTTCCGGGGCTTTGACAATCTGACACACAAACAATGTCCAAGGCTTCAGTAATGGCTCTGGTCCATCAATCCAATCCATTAGCTTTGACTTAAAAAACAACACAAATAAAGAAATAAAGGAATTTTCTTTAGGCAGCAATATTGGTCTCAGTGTTATTACAATTCTGCTTTAAAAAAGCATAAAGACAAAGGAAAAAAAACAAACACAATCATCCTAAAATGAGAATCAGACTTTCACTAGTTCATGATCAAAGCTCGTTCATGGCAGATTTTTTTAAAAGCAAAAAAGCTTCTTTTGTTTTCTTTTTTTTTTTACACATGTCCATCCAACGCGTGTCGTGGTTTCAGGTACAATCTTCTTCTTCTTCTTTTCTCCTCCAGCAGTTTCCTTTGTTCAGTTCATACTTTCACAATCTGCACAGTTCCTCTTAAACTGGAGCTCATTCCAGGAAAAACAGGAAAAGAGGAAGAGGCTGCTCCGTACTGAGGAAGAGGAGGAGTGGGAATTCACAGACTTTGAGTTTTCTCATGCTCCATATTAGGCCACAGAGAACAGGAGGAGGAAGAGGAGGAAGAAAAGGAGGGAGGAGGAAGAGGAGGAATGCTAGGGAGGAAGAGGAAGAAAAGGAGGAGGAAGAGGAAGAAATTGTAGAATAAAAGGGAGGAAGAGGAGAGGGAGGAAGAAGAGGGAGAACGAGAAAGACATGGTAGAATAAAAGGAAGGAAGAGGAAGAAAAGGAGGGAGAAAGAGGTAGAGGAGTAAGAGAAAGAAAAGGAGGGAGGAAGTGGAGAGAGGAAGGAGAGTAAGAGGAAGAAAAGGAGGGAAGAGGTAGAGGAGGAAGACAAGGGAGGAAGAGGAGGAGCAAGAAGAGGAACAACAGGAGGGAGGAGGAGGAGGAGGGTGTGGGGCAGATGCTGCTCATTTGTCAGCATCTGTTAAAAACAGGAATGATGGGAAAGAGTCCAGTGGTGGTAAGACCAGCAGCCCAGGTCTCCATGGCAACCACTGGTCCGTCACCCCAGAGCACACACTTGTCTGTGGTGTTCAGGTGTGTGTGTTTCCACAAGAGTGTGTGTTTGACATTTCATCTGCTGCTACCAGCGGTTGATGATCTGGTTCATGTAGTCCTCTGTGGGGAGCCTGCTGCCCGCCTCCTCGCTGGGGAGCCTGCTGCCCGCCTCCTCAGTTCGCCCCCCCTCTTCCATGGCCTCGTCGCGCTCCTCCCTCTCCCCTCCGTCGGCATCCTCCTCCGGTGAGAGGGCGGAGCTTTGGCGGGCTCTGGAAGGCCACAGGCCGACGCCCAGACCCAGACCCTGGTGGTTCTGGTTCTGCAGGTGGTTCTTGATTCGCTGCTGCCGTCGCTCCTGTTGCCGCGTGAACTGGTAGCGCTGCTGGAACAGATCCCTGGCGTAGTCATACAACTCCATGTCCAGTTCGTTCAGCTCCTCAATACGCTGGACCTGACGAGGAAAAGCAGGAAGTGCTTTAGGTCAGCTGACCAAACACAGGAAGTGCTTTAGGTCAGCTGACCATTTACAAATAAGTCATAAATTGTTAATATATAATGAACACACCATTTATCAATAGGTCATAAATGGTTAATCCATAGTGAATTGTGTGTAGTAGTACAGTCATGTGACTCTTGGAGAGTAAACGTAGTTGTGTGTTGGTACCGTTGCATTGTCCAGGTCCACTCCTGCCGCTCTGGTGCTGTTGTACTGCATAAAGGGTCTGATGAAGCGCAGCCTGAAGGTCCTCTCAAACAGGAACTGGGTTTTCCTCTGGTACTCTGTCAGACCAAAGAAGGCCATGTCCCGCAGGTTCTTCTTAGCGGACTCCAGGAGCAGCTGGGCCCTCTTCTTCTCTGGGACAGTGGACATGTTGTAGCAGCCCACCAGGCTCAGGTCCGCTAGCATCCGCACCTACACACACACAGGTTAGCTTAGCATTAGCCACATCTGCTCATATACAGAATCTGAGGTTTAACCTGAACATCTGGAAACATCTGCAACATCTGCCACAATCTGTAAAAAATGTACTTTCCACAGCTGAAGGAAGCAGTGACACACTGTGGAGGGACAGCATCTGGGGGACAGAGGAACAACATATGGGGGACAGAGGAACAACATATGGGGGACAGAGGAACAACGTATGGGGGACAGAGGAACAATGTCTGGAGGACAGAGGAACAACATATGGGGGACAGAGGAACAACAACTGTTACCATACACACACTGTTGTGTGTGTATGGTGTGTGTATTACTGTGTGTGTGTTATAGTGTGTGTAGTACTGTGTGTGTGTTATAGTGTGTGTATTACTGTGTGTGTTATAGTGTGTGTATTACTGTGTGTGTGTTATAGTGTGTGTATTACTGTGTGTGTTATAGTGTGTGTATTACTGTGTGTGTGTTATAGTGTGTGTATTACTGTGTGTGTCATAGTGTGTGTATTACTGTGTGTGTTATAGTGGGTGTATTACTGTGTGTGTGTTATAGTAGGTGTATTACTGTGTGTGTTATAGTGTGTGTATTACTGTGTGTGTTATAGTGGGTGTATTACTGTGTGTGTGTTATAGTGTGTGTAGTACTGTGTGTGTGTTATAGTGTGTGTATTACTGTGTGTGTTATAGTGTGTGTATTACTGTGTGTGTGTCATAGTGTGTGTATTACCGTGTGTGTTATAGTGGGTGTATTACTGTGTGTGTGTTATAGTGTGTGTATTACTGTGTGTGTTATAGTGTGTGTATTACTGTGTGTGTTATAGTGTGTGTATTACTGTGTGTGTTATAGTGTGTGTATTACTGTGTGTGTTATAGTGTGTGTATTACTGTGTGTGTTATAGTGTGTGTTGCATATGTGTCACATGTATAAGTCATGTGACCCAGAACAGTCACATCCTGGGGCTGTGATGAGATAATCTACAGAAACACTTTTAGGTGGAAGACGATGATAGTGTGAGAGAAGAGGGTGTGAGTGTGAGGTGTTTATGTCCAGCAGGAGAACAGCTGATGATGATGATGAAGGAAGGAAACTGTGCTCTTTCTACAGCTGGAACAAACACCCAACATCAAAGTAGAAAAACATCTTATACAACATACTTGATGTTTTTCTATGATGTTGGATGTTACTGAATATTTTTGATCATTTTACTTCATTTTACTGAATATGTTTTTTCTGTGAACCTCAGCAAACTACTTTCATCAGTTGTTGGGCAGTGTTTGTGGCTGCTACGTGCAGGTGCACAGCTGTTAGCAGTGACAATGCTAGCACATTGATCGCTATTGAGAGAAAGTAGCTCCAAGCAATTACAAGGTGGGAGTTTTTGTTCTGGGACGGTTTTGTTATGTAAATAAATCACTCATTCTAATGTATGCCGTTTTGAAAAACAACAGTTTTACTTTGTTGACGCCAGGCAACCTGCCGGAACTACTTTCACTTTGATGAAAATTGAACCAGAACTGGGCTCACAGGACAGTGTCAGGCGTAAGTCAGTGTGGGTGCACCAGAGTAAAGACGCTGATGACAAACACATTCATGTGAACAATACTGAACTGTCCCTTTAAATATCGTCTTTTTTTCCGTTTTATTCATGCTCTTTAGTTTATCAGTGTTTGGGAGGTTAGGTTTTTTCTAGAATGCTTTAGTTCTGTGTCCAGTGGGAAAATTCCATTCAATTCAATTTTATTTATAGATCCCAAATCACAAAGTCGTCTCACACTTCACTGGGTTGATTGGAGGGAACAATCAATCACAGAAATAGATGAAGTCCCAAGCATCCCCTGTCCGTAGACCCTCCTTCTCGGCAAGAAAAAACTCCAAAACCCAGTGGGAAAAAGAAGAAATCTTGAGGAGAACCACACTGAAGGACAGATCCACTCCCATGGACGGACAGACTATAGATGATCCCTTTAATGCACTGGCTGAAAAGGTTGAGTAGAATTTACTGCGCCTTTACTCGCTCAATAATGCAAAGATTTATATGTGACAGTCCTGCAGCATCAGGGTGCAGGGTACAGTTAACCACAGCTAAGACAACTGAAGAGCAAGAAATGACGCAGTGTCCACATTAATGTTTGTTCAACAAAATGTTGTTGTTTATTCATATATAACTGTTAGAGAGGAGGAAAGAAGCCAAAAAAATACTCACTTTTAAATTAGTATATGATTCTGATATGTAGGTTAATTAGAAAAAGAAGAAAAGCAGAAGCCTTAACTGCCACCATTTTGTGCAGAAGTGCAATAAAATGTGGATGTTCTCTGCAGTATGGTGCCATAACAAACATTACAAGGAAATGGTCTCAGATATTCTTCAGTTGACATGTATATATAGACCTTTCTCACAACTTCTGTATTTCGTACCAGAAATATTGTATGCAATCCTTATGCAAGGCTTTTTATTTTTTTTTACTGTCTGTGCAATTAAATAACATTTAAAAAATGTTTTACTGTTATTAACTGTTAAACAACTCTTGTTTATCATCCAACAGACAAACTCAACATTTACTGTTACTGAACAGATGTAGCTGCGCCAGTATGACGTACAAATCTGTCCCTGTTTCTTTTAAAGGTGTCATTCCACTGAAAAACACTTTTCCACACTCCTTTTAGAATCTGATGGGTCACCCCGATTCACCCTCACATGCTGCGTTTGCTGCGTGGTGTGTCCCCTCCACTGGATGGATTTACCATCATTCATAGAAAACAACAGAGAAACGAACAACTCAGAAAAAGCCTGTCCACTACATGTCATGAGGACATTGGCATCACCCACGCAGAGTTAAGCCTGTCCCCCATTGCAGTGAATCTGAAGTAGCATTAGCATCTACATAAGAACACGGCGCCACAGTAACTGCTTCACAAACTTGGAAAAAAAAATGTCGGCTCAAAGT
>CM035804.1:4636637-4689137 GCA_020466265.1 Siphamia tubifer | reverse complement strand
CATGTTCTCTCTCTCACACACACACACACACACACACACACACACACACACACAGAGTAAATAAATGATGTTAAACGTTGTGGCTGATGTGGTGTGTACTGGGTCAGGACGACTGCACAAGTGGAAACTACCAGAATGCTCTGCCTTAAACACTAATGATGTGGTAACTACTGCCCCTACTGAATCTACTGAATCTACTGAATCTACTGCCCCTACTACACCTTCGGGCTTTGTCTTATTTCAAACATAATTCGAATACATTTGAATATAATTCAAATGTTATAAGAATGTAAAAAAAAAAAGAGATGCTCAAACTAATATTATGCAGCACTTAGTATTTAAACCTGTACATGGTATCATTAGCAATATTTATTTTACTTTTGTGAATGTGGTTGTAAATGCTGCTCATTCATGAACAATAACTGAGGTAGATGTACATCTGAGATTCACACAAATGTATACGAGTCATGAGTTAAAGTCAGCAGGTAAAACTAATCTGTGACCATTTTACACATCGTGTCCGTTTTTGCACCTGCTCATGTAAACGTTCCCTTTTGATTGTCAGTGAGGCTAACAGTTTAGCTAACAGTTTAGAGGCTTTCATCAGTACAGGCAACCAGGAAATCCAAGGAACAGATTTTCACACACAACAAGGCAATGGACAAAAGATATTTGTGGATTATGTAACGTTAAAAGTGTCAGCTGATAATAATGGTCATTACTGCCACACTGCATGTTTCATCAGTAATGGTTGGAATATTTGATATATTTGAGTGAATACTGCCCCCGGGTGGACTGAATATAATATTTAATTTTAATGCAGAGGTGTTAGTGAGGCATATAATTAACTAGACTAACCCATGTGCGTGTCTCCTGCTGGATCAGTGGAGTCGTGGCTGGAAGAAATATCTGCTGTTCACTTCATATGTGGAATGGTCACATGCAAACTGACTGTATGTGTTTGTTATAGGGCTGTACCGAACCGAATGTCTGTTTTCAACAGGTCCGTACAAAAACATATACTGTTATGGCCTTTGTAGATAGACTGTATAGACTTTACACTATAGCAGAAACAGCAGCAGCTACAGAAGAACTCAGTCTGAGGCTGATTCATAACAGATTCAAAACTCCAGTTTCCCTTAAGAGTCTGAGAAGTCAAATATGGGCTCTAGTTTGTCTAACACTTTAATGTGCACGCCCACACACGTGTACACCCAGACACATGCACACAGTGACGGCAACACTGTCCTACTGCGTAGATCAGCCATGATTTATTAATTATGAGGGGATGTTTGTTGAAACCAGATCCACTTAACGACACTACACAACACCTTCCACTGCTAGAAACACACCTCAACTGTACTGCACAATCATAGATATAAGGTCCAGGTGTGTGTGTGTGTGTGTGTGTGTGTGTGTGTATATATATATATATATATATATATATATATATATATATATATATATATATATATATATAAATATATACCCCCCCCCTCCCTCCCCCGTCTGTGCGTTTACATAAAGAGCTATGGTGGAAAAGATGAGAAAAGGCAGCAAAACCAAAGTAAAAGACTTGACAAAGTTACGGCCATGAGGAAGCTGAGTGAAGAATGCAACAGGTCAAGGGTGGGAATCACTACGACTTTCCAGCGCTGACCTTTAACCAGCTCTGATATTTGTTGCAATAACATCAATGTGGTTTTAAGTTGAGCAAAAAATTCAAAACATCTGTTTGCTGCCAAAGTGAATATTTGCTATTTTTCCACTGCTGGTCAACATAATATATGTCAGATTTGGACACAGCTAGTACTTCCCAGACATCCCCTGTGGTTAAGAGACACGGTGATGGACATTCTTGTCTCCATTTCCTGACATTTAATAAAATAAATTATCGACAAATATCAGGATGAGTAGTTAATGGAATTAAGTGTTTGTCATTTCCTCACAGTCCAGTAATTCCCCCAGGTGTAGTTCAGCTCCAGACAGACATGGAAATGACCAAACCCAGCAGATGTGGAATGTCACAGCTGTGAACAAGAGATGTCCTCCATCATCATGTTCCAAAAGTCCTCATCCTCACACACTGGAGCTGTGATCATCATGTCATCACTACAAACTGTTAGCCTAGCCATGCTATCCTTATTCATGGGTCTAGTGGTGCTTCATAGTCAGAGGAGGCGGGGCTAAAAGGTTGTCTTTCAAATCCTCTGTATGCAATAGGACAGTACTACAACCAATCAGTGTAATCTTTAGGATGATGTAGTTAGAGCGCCGGAAAGTTGACGGAGGAGTCCGGAGAAAGTTAGGAATGACTAAACAAAATGGTGGATTATGGAGCTGAACGACTGTTGTCGCTTCTGTAAAAATAATTTAAAGATTGTTGACGTTTTCTCACGTTCTTCACTCATCCGTGATAAAAGGAAAGCTACACCTGTTGTTGTTCTTCTTCTATGGTTGTTTCTCACCCAATCATTGCATCTTCACTTTGTTAGGCCCGCCCTCTACTCTATACTTCTCTGTTATTGGTCGACCAGTTTCAGGGACATTTAGCAAAAAGTCACGTTGAACAATACTACACTACTACTGTAGAACATTAGATTTGCTGCCACTAGGGGGGGTTGGCGTGGCGAGGCAAACAACCTCCTTTATCTCACAAAATACCTGCAATCTGACTGCAGGTAAATGTTCCTTTATCTGACCTGTATCTGACCTTTGACCTGTATCTGACCTGTGAAAGACAGTCCACCTTTATCACCAGTATTTTCAGTCATCAGGCTGACCTTTGACCTTTATCACTACACCACAGCTACACAACCCCTGGTTACACAAACGTCACTACACAACCCCAGCTACACAATAACACACCTCAGAGCATTTTAACACAAAACCAGCATCCTTTCCTGCGATTAGCCAACAAAGGAAAGACAGAAACAAAGAGTGCACTCGCTGGGACGTGAGCGTCGCCTGCGGCTGCACTTGGACGTTAGCGAGCGCAGGAATGGACAAAAACAAAGACAGGGGAGGGAATCCCCTGAGTGCAAAGCTATGTTGAGCAGGAATGCACTGGCGCCTGTTCGCTCATGTAACTGCACTGGCAACACACCAGCGAGCGAGCGAGAGAGAGAGAGACAGAAACAAGATGGATGTGGTGAAAGACATGGGTGGAGGGCGAGCAGAGCTGGAGATGTCAGCACACTTTAGTTCTCATGTTTTCAGTCCAGGAGAAGTCCAAGACAAATGTTAGAATATTTAAATGTGTGGACTCTGTTTGACTTCCCTTCATACTCTAACGCCTTCTCAAGCTGAAAGCAGAAAGAAATGTGTTCCCTGTTTGTCACACTGCACAAAAATGTGTTATTAACCAGTCCAATGATTTGTAACACTGCTGAAGAATGTTATCCTATCTTCCTGTCGCTCCATAATAAACACCAAAAGTGTCAAATAATCATTTGTTTCAGGGCATGTCCGTGTAAAAATGGAACGAGACGGAAACAGAGTCAAAGATTCAAAAGCTTAAAAAGCCAAAAACCAAGAGAAAAGTGGGAAGATGGTAATAATGGAAAGAACAAGGAGTTGGTTTGAAACCAGGAATAGATCCAGAACCAGGACTAGAACTGGGATTTGATTAAAAAAGAACATGCAAGCAAACATGGTCATGAAACAAACAAACTAAAAAAAATCAGGAAAAGAAAACTGTCGGTAATAAAACTATGTCCAGAATCCAGAAGTAGAACTGGGACCAAAATGCAAAGCCAACCAGAAAAGGAAAAACAAGAATTCAGAGAATGCCTAATCTCACCCATTCTTGAATTAGAGCCAAAAATGTGATTTTGATGGTTAATGAAATGTGATGATACTCATTAAAATTGACATTTAATGTGTTAAAATTTAGAAGAGAATCAGAAGTGAAGTCGGCTAAAGTGCAGCCCAAAGGTTAATTGGTTAGCTGAGAAGTGCAAGCTAACCCTGTAGGTACGCTAACGCTAATGCTAACAGCTGAGCATTGTGCACGCACACACACACCAAGTCTTTCTGCTTTTCTCCAGGGTGTACCAAACACTCATTTCATTCCGAACTGGAGTTTTGAGGTATTTATTTAAATATCTGTACTTTATACTCTTTACATTCTTCCAATAGACTCATTAATTTTCAAACTAGACAAATATGACAGTATGAAAAATAAGTCGTAAATCAGAAATTGACTTAATATATCATAACTGACTTTTTTTAGATGTTTTTCCTCTTATTCTGTTTGTTTTTTTGTCTCCTATTTATGACTTTTTAACTTTTCTTAAATGTTCTGTCCATGCCCACTACACTCAGCACCATGACCCAATAAAACACATCTACCCACTAACTAACTAACTAGTAAAGCCTTTATTTTTTTTATATATTTTTGAAAACGTTCTGTTTTTTCCTGCTTCAATAGGTATTATTTGATCCATTACAAAAAATGTAAAAAGCAGCTTTACTTTTTCCTTCCTTACTTCCACCAAGGAGGTATTACATTTGAGTATGTTTGTCTGTCTGTCTGTCAGCAGGATTACGCAGAAGGTTGTGAATGGATTTTGATTAAACTTTCAGGAGTAATAGATAATGCAACAAGGAAGAACACATCAGATTTTGAGCAATGAAGGTTAAAGGTCAAGGTCATACTAAAGGTCAACAGCTAAAACACATCAGTGGTAATATCTCAGGGTTCAGACAAGATAGGATCTGGTGTTTTTCATTCACATCATCTCACCTTCGGACGTCAGATTGGTCAAAACCTATGGCTCCATCACGTCAGCACTGTAGCTCACTTTTACCAATAACATATTTATTTATTTATTTATTCATACACATTTATTGTGTACATACACACATATCATATACATAATATGATGTGTGTGTACGAATGGGCCTATAATTGTTTAAAAACGTGTGGTTGCCCCCCCCCAAAAAATGCAGAATAGAATAGAATCTGGTGTTTTTTTCATTCACATGGTCCTTCAGACATCAGATGGGTCAACACCTATGGCTCCATCACGTCACATGTGAATGAAAAATCAAACCTTGGCGGAGGTCTGCTGTATCCAACTGCCTTCTTACAAGTGAGAAGTTGTACTTTATTAACTTTTACTTCAGCAAAGGAGTTGAATCAGTACTTCTACTTTTATAACAGTATTTTTTCACACAAGCAGCTGTCTGTACTTCTACTAAAGTACAGAATCTGAGTACTCTGACCACCTCTGAATAATATGCTAAAATCGCACAGCCTCCGCCCATACACACCCCCACCCCATGGTATTGTGGCATGCGCTGCTAACCGCTAACACTTACTGCATTCAGTGACGTCATTTTATTGATAATGTCCCAATAGTTCAATTAACACATGCTGAACAAATTCCACCAAATAGAATCACAGATGGGGAGGAAGAAAGAGAAGAAAGAGGAGGAGGATGAAGAGGAGGAGGAAAGGGGGAGATGTTGCAGAGTTTGGGGGGCAATTAAAAGGCTGGCTAACGATGCTAATGAGTAGACAGGTGGCCCCATTACAGCAGCAGCCGCACACACTGGTACATATACGCTCAAACCCTCCCCTCTGGCTGGGATTAGCATGAGCGAGTGTGTGAGGCTCCACCCCTCCAGCAGCCCACCCCCACCCCACTCCCCCCAGCAGTCTTCCCGCTTCCCCGTTAATCACTTGTCGCATACGAGGCTGTAGGCGACAGGGTGTTTGTGTGTTCAGTGTGTGTGTGTGTGTGTGTACAACTAGAGGCCAGAGTATGAAATGGGTGTGATAAGGCAGCTAACGTTCACCCCCCCCTCCTCCCACCTGCCCTGTGAACCCCCCCCAGACACATGCAGAAGATTCAACACAGCTTTTCCTCTCCAACTCTGCATCTGTATGAAAAAAAACCTGCACATTTGTTTGTATAACTGGGGAGTAGGGGTGTGGATCTTTCACTCTCACAACGATCGTTTTCGAATCTCGATTCACAGACTACGATCTGCTTCAGGGCGATTCATAAACTGATAAACATTATCATGTCTAAGAACACTAATGTCACTGAAACTATATCCACTGATTTGATAAAAAAAAAAAAACCCTCTCTTACAGGTGCACGGACGGAGTCATGTGACTGAAGTTCCGGTGGACTGACTGGACTGGTCCCGCACAGGTCCACTTTGCAAATCACTTCAGTTTCAGTTTAAACACACGTGTTAGCACTAAAGAAAGGAGGAAGGAAAGTGTCCTCCTGTATTTTGGAAATGTGTGGGCGGATATGAGGCCCCCTTCAAAATAAAACAATTCGGCTTTGTGGATCAACCACACATCCACGGTTTAATCCAAAATTTGGTTCTATTTTGTCACTTCTGTGTCAGCTACCCACTTGCATTTCCTTTAACTTTACTTCTATCCTTACCTAAAAAACCCCAACAGATAAACGTCTGGTTGGAAGTTTTAACGTGTATACATTTTTGTAAATAAATGGTATGACATTGTTAAGCCACTTGGCCACAGATATAAAGAACAGAATTAGAGATCAGTGCCTGGACTTCACTGAAACCGATTCACAGCCATAAATCCGCTTTAACAAATCACCATGGCAACAGACATATTGTTTTCGAGAGTGAAATTTAAAAACCGTACCACAGAAACAAAAACATATTTAAACAATTCTTGCCCCATTCTTGTCCTAAAACCATCAGGAAGTTTTTGGTTACTATGATGTGGCAGAGAAAGTTTCATAACTTGGGGAATTTGGGGAAATTCAAACCAACAACAAGTCTTCAGTATCTGTTTCCAAAACCAAAATGAAAAAACAGATATCGATGCAGCTTTTCAGTTTTCCTTTTTGTGTTTAAACAGATAACAGCAGTTTTTTGTTTTACCCAATTTTGACCAGAAGGAAATTGAATAAACCAGAAAGGAGCGTAACCTGCAGTGACAAGGATGTAAACCTACATCCTATTTGGGGAAACAAAGCGGGTCACGCTAAGACCTGAAGATATGACCACAGAGAAAATTGGTGTCATATCATACTATAACGATTTTGAAGTCCAGTGGACATGTTTGTTTGGGTTGTTAAGATTAATTTACAGTTTACTCAATTTGCTTCAGGTCAAAATTGGATAAAACGGTCATCATTCATTTATTTATATTATTACAAAAAGGAAAACGCATCACTATCTGTTTTTTTCAGTTTGGCTTGGAAACAAATAATGAAGAAACGACTTGTTGTTTCATTGTCTTATTTTTGGTTTTATTTTGAAAAACAGATGAACAAATGATACACGGATTGTGGTGGAAGACACGACAACAAACAAAAACAGTGGAGTCACATGAGGATAATGCACGTCTGTGGAGAAGAAGACAACAACCCACCCACCCTCTGTGGGCTTCAAAACATTTACTGACAAAGAAACACTGAGCAGAAGAGAGAGAAAGAGAGAGAGAGAGAGAGAGAGAGACAGAGAAACAGAGAGGGAGAGAGAGAGAGACAGAGAGAGGGGGGCAGACTGACTGTATGGTGTGTGAGAGGAGAGTGACTGTTATTATGGTGTGTGAGAGGAGAGTGACTATTATTATGGTGTGTGAGACGAGAGTGACTGTTATTATGGTGTGTGAGACGAGAGTGACTTATTATGGTGTGTGAGATGAGAGTGACTGTTATTGTGGTGTGTGAGAGGGGAGTGATTGTTATTATTATGGTGTGTGAGAGGAGAGTGACTGTTATTATGGTGTGTGCGAGGAGAGTGACTGTTATGGTGTGTGAGAGGAGAGTGATTGTTATTATGGTGTGTGAGAGGAGAGTGACTGTTATTATGGTGTGTGAGAGGAGAGTTACTGTTATTATGGTGTGTGAGACGAGAGTGACTGTTATTATGGTGAGTGAGACGAGAGTGACTGTTATTATGGTGTGTGAGACGAGAGTGACTGTTATTATGGCGTGTGAGACGAGAGTGACTGTTATTATGGCGTGTGAGACGAGAGTGACTGTTATTATGGTGTGTGAGACGAGAGTGACTGTTATTATGGTGTGTGAGATGAGAGTGACTGTTATTGTGGTGTGTGAGATGAGAGTGACTGTTATTGTGGTGTATGAGAGGAGAGTGATTGTTATTATTATGGTGTGTGAGAGGAGAGTGACTGTTATTATGGTGTGTGAGATGAGAGTGACTGTTATTGTGGTGTGTGAGACGAGAGTGATTGTTATTATGGTGTGTGAGAGGAGAGTGACTGTTATTATGGTGTGTGAGAGGAGAGTGACTGTTATTATGGTGTGTGAGACGAGAGTGACTGTTATTATGGTGTGTGAGATGAGAGTGACTTTTATTATGGTGTGTGAGACGAGAGTGACTGTTATTATGGTGTGTGAGACGAGAGTGACTGTTATTATGGTGTGTGAGACGAGAGTGACTGTTATTATGGTGTGTGAGGCAAGAGTGACTGTTATTATGGTGTGTGAGACGAGAGTGACTGTTATTATGGTGTGTGAGATGAGAGTGACTGTTATTATGGTGTGTGAGATGAGAGTGACTGTTATTGTGGTGTGTGAGAGGAGAGTGATTGTTATTATTATGGTGTGTGAGAGGAGAGTGACTGTTATTATGGTGTGTGAGAAGAGAGTGACTGTTATTGTGGTGTGTGAGAGGAGAGTGATTGTTATTATTATGGTATGTGAGAGGAGAGTGACTGTTATTATGGTGTGTGAGAGGAGAGTGACTGTTATGGTGTGTGAGAGGAGAGTGATTGTTATTATGGTGTGTGAGCGGAGAGTGACTGTTATTATGGGTGTGAGAGGAAAGTGACTATTATTATGGTGTGTGAGAGAGGAGAGTACTATTATTATTATGTTGTATGAGAGAGGAGAGTGACAGTTATTATTATGGTGTGTGAGAGGAGAGTGATTGTTACTATAGTGTGTGAGCGGAGACTGACTGTTATAATGGTGTGTGAGAAGAGAGTGATTGTTATTATTATGGTGTGTGAGAGGAGAGTGACTGTTATTATTGTGTGAGAGTGACTGTTATTATGGTGTGTGAGAGAGGAGAGTGTTATTATTATGGTGTGTGAGAGATGAGTGATTGTTATTGTGGTGTGTGAGCAGAGTGACTGTTATTATTGTGATGTGTGAGAGGAGAGTAATTATTATGGTGTGTGAGAGGAGTGACTGTTATTACGGTGTGTGAGAGGAGAGTAATTATTATGGTGTGTGAGAGGAGTGACTGTTATTATGGTGTGTGAGAGGAGAGTGATTATTATGGTGTGTGAGAGAGGAGAGTGACTGTTATTATGGTGTGTGAGAGGAGAGTGATTATTATGATGTTTGAGAGAGGAGTGACTGTTATTATGGTGTGTAAGCGGAGAGTGACTGTTATTATGGTGTGTGAGAGGAGAGTGATTGTTATTATGGTGTGTGAGAGGAGAGTGATTGTTATTATTATGGTGTGTGAGAGGAGAGTGACTGTTATTATGGTGTGTGAGAGAGGAGAGTGACTGTTATGGTGTGTGAGAGGAGAGTGATTGTTATTATGGTGTGTGAGCGGAGAGTGACTGTTATTATGGGTGTGAGAGGAAAGTGACTATTATTATTATGGTGTGTGAGAGAGGAGAGTACTGTTGTTATTATGTTGTGTGAGAGAGGAGAGTGACAGTTATTATAGTGTGTGAGCGGAGACTGACTGTTATAATGGTGTGTGAAAGAGTGACTGTTATTATGGTGTGTGAGAGGAGAGTGATTATTATGGTGTGTGAGAGAGGAGAGTGACAGTTATTATGGTGTGTGAGAGGAGAGTGACTGTTATTATGGTGTGTGAGTAGAGAGTGACTTATTATGGTGTGTGAGAGGAGAGTGATTGTTATTATTATGGTGTGTGAGAGGAGAGTGACTGTTATTATAGTGTATGAGAGGAGAGTGACTGTTATTATACTGTATGAGAGGAGAGTGACTGTTATTATGGTGTGTGAGAGAGTGACTGTTATGGTGTGTGAGAGGAGAGTGATTGTTATTATGGTGTGTGAGAGGAGAGTGAGTATTATAGTGTGTGAGAGGAGAGTGATTGTTATTATGGTGTGTGAGAGGAGAGTGATTATTATGGTGTGTGAGTCAGGCCTGGAGTGAAGCCTGGGGCGGGGTTTACACTCTACAGCCCAGGACCCAAAAACTCACCGTAGGGAATACTGAGAGGGTAAGTGGATCTTTATGGGACGGAGGGGAGAGTGTGAAGAGAAGATGAGGGTGGGGTTAAGGGGGTTATTTTTTTTTTTTTTTGGGGGGGGGGTGAGTGATGTAAGTATGCATGTGGGGAAGAGCTGCACCAAGCTCAATTAAGGCTGACTTCATATTGAACGGCTGAGCCAAACATGCCCCACCTGTTTAGAGAGGGCCATGGGGCTAATGAGCACCGCCTGAGGGGAGGGGGGGGGTATGAGAGTGAGAATGAAAGATGGGGAACGGAGAAGGAAATTCCAGGGAATTCAAGAATGATAACAACATTCCTCTGTTTGTGCCACTGAAGTGAATCTGCAGAACGTCAGCCTGATGTTCTATTGACACCAGAATGTTTTAACCCTTTAACTCCTGAGACTTAAGCTATAATATAAAATAAAATAAGATAAAATAAGCAACAAAACAAACAAAAACTACCAAAGTGAACAATGAATATTCAACAAAATAATATGTAACATGAACAAAGACACGAACAGAACACAGCTGAAGAAAAATAAGAAAATAAAAAACTAAATGTAGAAAAAAAGAAAACTAATAAATATTCACAAAATAACAAATAACATGAAAAAATGCCCCCCCCCCCAAAAAAAAAACCAACAACAACAAACAAACAAATGAACAAAACCCCCAAAATTAAGTAAAAAAAAACAAGGAATAAATGACTCGTGTTGTAATTTGGTTCCAGTACTTTTGGGCTATTTCTTTTTCTAAATCAGCCTGTACCTCAGTTCCATCAAAAAAATTCTCAGTAAAATAACACAAAATGTAAACCAGGGGTCGACAACCTGTAACCCCCAAAGAGACATTTGAACCCAGTTTCCATGGAAACAAAAACACTGCTCATCATCTTTAAAAATCTCAGCCAACGTGTGTGTGGATGTTTCTGGAGCTTCCCCTCTCCTAATTTTATTTCCTCTCTTGCTGCCTCCATACAGTAGGATACTGACCACGATGGATGACACATTCATGGAAATTCACTTAATAAAGTGTATTTTACTGTTTATCACAAACGACCTGACCGACTGTGACCCCAATATCATTACAAATATTTTTCAATGACCCGCAACTGCGGATGACCGCAGACACCCACTCACTTCGGGTCACCCACTCATCACTGGCATAGACATACAGCCAGTGCACATCAGATGCAAATATCCGTTTGAATAAAAGGTCAAAGGTCAAGGTCACAAAAATCACATTATCAGAACGGACAGTCACTGAACTTTCAGATTGGTACCAAACAATGAAGATTTGTATAATTCTCATAGTTGGTGTTATCACCTACAACCAATAGTTTTTTAGATCCCTGGAGGTCAAAGGTGACATGTGGCAAAATTAATTACTGTGTGTGTGTGTGTGTGAAAACATAGATCTATCACGCTACAACTTAATACTGGATATATTATCAGAATATTACATGCACTGACGCATATATATATTTGAATTATCAATATTGCAAAAGGTCAAAGGTCTAAGGTCGCATTTAGCAGAAAGGTCAAAATCAAATTATTGGCTCTAATTCAAGAACAGGTTGTCATAGAAAATTGAGAATGGCACAAAACAGGGATGAGATTAGACATTCTGTGAAAACTAGTTAATATTGTGATTAATTAATCTTAGAAAAGTGCAGTTCTTTTTTCAGAGTGTCGCATTTCAGTCTGTTCAGGTTCTGCATTTGTTTGAGCGGTGGACGCTTCTGTGCTAACATTAGCCTTTGTCTTCAAACACGATCCTACAGGATGAGACAGACGGCGTACAAGCCCCAACCAAGCCAGACTCTAATCAGACAACAACAAGCAGCGAGGAAAATTAAAACCAGAGCTGAGCTGAGAGAGCAGAGCAGACAAACGACAAGAGCAACTGCAACAGCAGCAACAACTGTATGTCTCTGCGTGTGTGTGTGTATTCCTGTCTTTATGGGGACATTGATATGTTTACACAGTCACACCGTGGGGACCTCTGACACTATGGGGACTAAAATTCAGGTCTCCATCAGGGTTAAATATAAATAAAGGTCCTCACTAGGAGAATACAAATGATGTGGTCCTATAAGTACATTAATTAGATTTTTTTCAGGAAGTCCCCATAAAGCATGAGGGAAATAGATGCAAAGTGAAAGATGTATTTTTCAAAGGTTTGCAAATGGGTTTATTTAATTTTTTGGTTTTTTAAAATGTATTCATTTTTATGTATTAATTAGTTTATTATTATTTATTCATTATTATTTATTAATACTGTATTTTCCGCACTATAAGGCGCACCGTGTTATAAGGCGCACCTTCAATGAATGACATATTTTAAAACTTTTTCCATACATAAGGCGCACCGCATTATAAGGCGCTACAGTAGAGGCTGTAGTTACATTATGCAACCATTAGATGGTGCCGCGCTAAAGGGAATGTCACCAAAACAGTCAGATAGGTCAGTCAAACTTTATTAATAGATTACAAACAAGCTTTCCACAACTCCATTCACTCCCAAAATGAATAAACAGCTGTTTTATTATTTTCTCTGAGGTAAAGCATTTTCGTGACATCTTTAACATCTTTGAACAACAGCAAGGCATAACATTTTACTTTTCCGCCATTTAGTCAAGATGCAAAAAACCGTCTGATACTGTTATGGTAAATTAAACGTTAGTGCAATCGCAATGTAATGTGCAAAAACAATAACAAGTGCAAAACAATAACAATAAAGCAATAGCATAATAACTGTAAACTGTAAACACACAAAAGAGAAATGTAAAGCTAACTCTATCAGCTCCTCATCTACGAATCCCTCGCATTCTCCTTCTGCAGTGTTCGAATTGACCATCTCAGTGAATGGGCCATCCAACACGTCCGGCTCCGTCTCATCAAGGTCGTCATTAATCGAGTCAGTGTCGCTGTTGTTGTCTGGCAGTTCGGGGACAATTCCCGCCTTCCTGAAAGCTCGGACCACAGTTGAGACTGATATATCAGCCCAGGCATTTACGATCCACTGACAGATGGTGGCGTATGTCGTCCGGCACTGTCTCCCCGTCTTGGTGAACGTGTGTTCGCCTTCTGTCATCCACTGCTCCCACGCAGTACGCCATCTGGCTTTGAATGCTCTGTTGACACCGACATCTAGCGGCTGGAGTTCTTTTGTCAATCCACCCGGAATGACGGCAAGCACTGAATTAGTTTGCTTCACTTGTTTTTTGACATTATCGGTGATATGTGAGCGCATGGAGTCGTAGATCAATAGGGACGGAGCTGTGTGAAAAAAGCCATCCGGTCTCTTCACATAAATTTCTCTCAACCATTCACTCATCTTTTCTTCATCCATCCATATCTTCGAGTTAGCTTTGATGACTATGCCGGCTGGAAAGTTTTCTTTTGGTAAAGTTTTCCTCTTGAAAATAACCATGGGTGGAAGTTTCTGGCCATTAGCCTGGCAGGCGAGAACGACAGTGAAGGAGGATTTCTCATTCCCTGTGGTGCGTATATTCACTGTACGTGCTCCCGTTTTATCCACTGTGCGGTTCACAGGAATATCGAAGGTGAGTGGAACCTCGTCCATATTAATGATATGCTCTGGCCGGATCTTTTTTTCAGTAATCTTGTTTGTGCAGTATGTGCGGAAAGTGGCCAGCTTTTCCTGGAAGTCAGCTGGCAGTTGCTGTGAAACAGTTGTTCGTGTACGGATGGAGAGATTACATCTTTTCATAAAGCGAAAGCACCACGAAGGGCCACCTCTGAATTCTTTAATGTTAAGTTCCCGCGCCAGCACTGTTGCCTTCATTCGAATAGTGATTGTACTGACACTTCTACTTGCTGCTCTTTGTTCAACAACCCACTGTTCAAGTGTGTCCTCTAACTGTGGCCATCTCGCTTTATTGCCACGGAAACTTTGTTTAGTCTTCTTTACTTGGCGCAGCTCATCCTCTTGCTTCCTCCACTTCCGCACCATCGATTCATTAATGTTATACTCTCTTGCCGCTGCTCTATTTCCGTGTTCTACTGCGTGACTGATCGCCTTGAGTTTAAACTCTGCGTTGTAAGCGTGTCTCTTAATAGGAGCCATTTCAGGGTCTTTATACAAATGCACAAATGAGAATGAATCGTTGTTTAATATTTCCCAGGATGCACAGCGCACTTTTTCTTCTTCTTCTACGGGAAAAATGGAGTCGGTGGCGTAAGTTGCGAGACCTGTCGCGGCTCAATATTGATCCATATATAACGCGCACCGGATTATAACGCGCATAGTCAGCTTTTGGAAAAAAAATCATATTTTAGTTGCGCCTTATAGTGCGGAAAATACGGTAAGTACACATTTAGATTTTTTATCGAGTGATTTTGACATTGCATTATTTTGATCTTGTCATGTGATTTTGTGTTTTTATTATGCGACTTATTTTTTAATCGTATTATTTTGACTTTTATCCTGTGATTTTGACTTTTTATGGAGGTCAAATGTGACATATGGCAAAATGTACTTGTGTTATGTGTGTGTGTGTGTGTGTGTCTGTCAAGCATGTATGTATATATATATATATATATATATATATATATATATATATATATATATATATATATATATATATATATATATAAAATGAAATTAGCAATATTGAAAAAGGTCAAAGGTCACATTTCACAGAAACTTGAAAATCACATTATTGGCTCCAATTCAAGAACAGGTTGTCATAGAAACTCGAGATCGACACAAAATATGGGTGAGATTAGGCATTCTCTGAATACTTGTTGGATAGCAGCTTTAGCACAGCTGTTCTGTTGGATTTACTGTTGAATTAAGGCTGTTTTAAGGCTGTGAATAAGTCGTCAGTAATTCCCCTGGGCTACTGTGGTCACCTGAATGTGTTACATAGTTTTAAATGGACTGCACTTATATCGCACTTTTCCACCTTCGTGGTTCAAAGCTCTTTACATTAGCTTCACATTCACCCATTCACACACACTCATACACCAGTAGGTTTCTAAGGTCTAAGGTCAGTTCTACTGGGGTGTCTTGCCCAAGGACACTTCGACATGTGGGACGCAAACCGCCAACCTCTCGGCATTGGGCGACCCACTCTACCAACTGAGCCACAGCCACCCCTTATAAGTCAGTGGTCAGTGGATAATAAAAAAGATTCACTCTGGTTGAATGGAGTGAAGGATGCTGGAGACACACACACACATACCCACACCCACACACACCCACCATCATGCGGCAGCTGCGAGCGCTCAGATTAAGGCCAGTGTGACAGACGTGATTTCAGGCTACATCTGTGACAGGGGGAGAAAGAAAAGAGAGCAGAACAAACACAGGAACATTCAGCGGACGACAATGAGCAGCAAACTGTGACTGTGCTAGTGGAGGAAAAATAGAACTGACTGGGCTAATAATACTAATAATGATAATAAATCCAGTATTGATTAAGTTATAGTTATGGTTGACACACACAGTTACACAAGTTAATTTTGCAACGTCACCTTTGACCTCCATAAAAACTCAAAATTACGCAATATTTTTTTTTTAATGCGATAAAAAGTTAAAATAATGCGATACAACAAAAAGAATACAATGACGTCCTGAAGACATCTCCCTGTCCCACCCCCTAACCCTCTGTCCCACCCCCAGTCCTATTTTAACCACAGAGCAGATAATAGAACAACCTCCTCCAGCTGCTGAGGAAAAACCTTCAAACCAGTTTAGAGGCAGAAAGATAGAAGAGTGGCTGAAAAAGAAAGAACAGTGTTGAAAGGAAAGGAGATGTGGGGGTGGGGGTGGTGGGGGGGTTAGAGAGTGGCTCATTGATATGACAGTTTGATTTTCTGGGCTGTGGAGTGAAGCAGCTTAAGTAGACGTCCTTCTGTTAGAAAGACTTTGACATCTGCCCCCCCCCCACATATGTGTATAAGATGGTACCCCCTCCCCGCCCCAAACACATGTGTGTATAAGCTGGTACCTCCTCCCCGCCCCAAACACATGTGTGTATAAGCTGGTACCCCCCCCCGCCCCAAACACACGTATGTGTATAAGCTGGTACCCCCCCCCGGCCCCAAACACACGTATGTGTATAAGCTGGTACCCCCACCGCCCCAAACACATGTGTGTATAAGCTGGTAACCCCTCCCCGCCCCAAACACATGTGTGTATAAGCTGGTACCCCCTCCCCGCCCCAAACACGTGTGTATAAGCTGGTACCCCCTCCCTGCCCCAAACACATGTATGTGTATAAGCTGGTACCCCCCCCCGCCCCAAACACACGTATGTGTATAAGCCGGTACCCCCCCCCGCCCCAAACACACGTGTGTGTATAAGCCGGTACCCCCCCCCCGCCCCAAACAGACGTGTGTATAAGCCGGTACCCCCCCCGCCCCAAACACACGTGTGTATAAGCCGGTACCCCCCCCCGCCCCAAACACACGTGTGTATAAGCCGGTACCCCCCCCCCGCCCCAAACACACGTGTGTATAAGCCGGTACCCCCCCCCCCCCGCCCCAAACACACGTGTGTATAAGCCGGTACCCCCCCCCCGCCCCAAACACACGTGTGTATAAGCCGGTACCCCCCCCCCGCCCCAAACACACGTGTGTATAAGCCGGCACCCCCCCTGCCCCAAACACACGTGTGTATAAGCTGGTACCCCCCCCCCGCCCCAAACACACGTGTGTATAAGCTGGTACCCCCCCCACCCCAAACACATGTGTGTATAAGCTGGTACATGTGTTGATAAACCCAGCCAGACTTTTGTCAGATCACATGCAGTGGAATGTGGAGTCAGAGCAGCTGTCGCCCTGGCAACGCTCCTTGCCAAATGTCTGGGATAAAAACTGACCCAGCATCCGTCCCATCCCACCAACACAGACCCCCAGCCACCAACTGGGATAGAAAGTTACCCAGCATCCACAATCCGTGTATCAGTCGTTTATTCACTTTTCAAAATAAAACCAAAAATAAGACAACGAAAAAACAAGTTGTTTTTTCACAACTTGTTTCCAAAACCAAAATGAAAAAATGGATCATGATGCGGTTTTTCAGTTTTCCTTTTTGTGTTTAAATTAATAATGGAAAAAAAGTTTGGGAAAACTAAGAGGGTCACACTAAGACCTGAAGATATGACCACTGAGAAAATTGGTGTCATATCATAATGATCTTCAGGTCTAGTGGACATGTGTCTTTGGGTTGGGAACATTCATTTCCAGTTTACTCAACTTGCTACAGGTCAAAATTGGATAAAACGGGAAACGTCCGTTATCAACACAAAAAGGAAAACTGAAAAAACGCATCACTGTCCTTTTTTTCATTTCGGTTTTATTTTGAAAAACGAATGAACAAATGATGCACGGGTTATCCACACCCACCCACTTCCAACCCAGAACAGGGTTCATACAGACTGTGTCCACGTCTACAAGCATTTGTCTTGTCAGAAAATATTAGACATTTAGCTCAGACCCTCACCCAGACTAATCCAGTCACTGTTCAACAACATCAACAATGTAAATGTTGACAGTTCACTTTAACATTGATAGATGTGTGGTGACTTCATGCCCCCCCACATTCTTTGGAATGAACTCGTGTCAAACAGAATTGTTGAACCAGTGACAGGGCTGATAGAAAAGACTTATCCCAGCTGGCAGGTTATCCAGGAAACGCAGGTCAAAGGTCACAGAGCAGCACTTGAGGCCAATGCATCCTCTCTTAAATGGACAGACAAATGGACGTAAATGGACATAAAACCTCCGGTGGGGGGGGGGGGTCTAATCATTTGTTGATCTCCCCATTAAAACCATAACCTGAAAATTTCATCAAAATCCATCCATAACTTGTTGGGTTATATTGTACACAACCCAAAAAACAAACTAGTATTCACAGAATGTCTAATTTCGCCCCTATTTTGTGCCAATTTCCAGTTCCTATGACAACCCGTTCTTGAATTAGAGACAATAATGCGATTTTGACCTTTTTGCTAAATGCAACCTTGACCTTTTGCAATATGCATGTGTCACAACCCAAATGCAGCAGAAACCTAACTTCATTGGTGGAGTTAAATATAGAGTTATTTAACAGGGTACTATGTCCCACCAACAGTTCCAATGTGGAATGCCATATTTGGCCCCCGGGCTGCACATTTGAGACCCCTGAGGTAGTGGTTTAAACCTTTTCCTGATGGTTAACATCATTCATGCTGATGAAAATTACCTTTGCACCATTAAACACAGATGGACAGAAATGAGTAGTGAGGACTGTGGGCATGTATCTGTTGTGGAGCGGACATGTATCTGTTGTGGAGCGGGCATGTATCTGTTGTGGAGCGGGCATGTATCTGCTGTGGAGCGGGCATGTATCTGCTGTGGAGCGGGCATGTATCTGCTGTGGAGCGGGCATGTATCAGCTGCAATGGTGTGTTTATATCTTCACTGGAGTCAACTGAGTGCATCCAAATCGGTAGCATATTAGCTCTGTGTGTGTGTGTGTGTGTGTGTCTGTATCCTCAGCTAACACTGCTAACAATACCGCAGCTTGTCTCCTCATATCACAGACTGTGTGGGTGGAGGCTGATATGTAATTAAATTCACGCGCCTTGCCAGGAGAAACATGCGCAAACAGGCACGTGCCAACACACAGAGAAGAAGAAGAAGGAGGAGAAGAAGAAGAAAAATAGAAAAAAGACAAGAATCGGAGAATCCAGGGAATCCCAAACAAATCCAGGGCTCAGATTGTACAGAAGTGGAAGGGTGAGGGGGGGTAGGATATGTGTAAACAATCATCTGTGTTCACTGGGCACTAGAGACGAGAGCGTTTTATGGCTAAATGTCACAGTGCTGGTGGTGGGGGTGGGTGGGTTTGGGGAGTCAATACTCAATGCAAATTAATCTAGTCCATATGTTCAACATTAAAGCACTGGAACACGTCAACGATGATGTGCCAGAGCTTTCCCCTCCTAAAGCCATTTCTGTTCAGCCTGATACAGAAGAGAGAGGAAAAGACATCAGATGGTTGGGTGTGTGTGTGGGGGGTGGGGGGGTGGGGTATTGTGTTCTACTGCCACTGATTAGCATTCAGTAACAACTACAGGAAAAAGGGTTCGCGGTCTGGCTCTTATCACACTCTGCTAGCATACCTCCCACACTGCCCCCCCCCATTTTCTGTTCATCCACCGACGCTCTAGTGTAACGGGAAACATTATTAACTGCTGAAAAATATAAACATTGACCTCAAGACACGTAGCATCAACCTAATCGCTAGCAAGAAAGAAAGCCTGTAGTAGAACAAGTGTACATGCAGAGCTTAGTGCTAGGGTTCTGACTCCAGAGTGTCAGCTGGAGACAGACCCCCCAGCTATTTCAGGACATAGCAATGCAATCTGCAGCTGCGCAGAACGTTCCGGTCCTTAGTCCCGCCCCTCGTCCGTCCAGCTGTTCCAATCTAGCATCTACTATAACAAGCTTGACTAGTGCTCAGAGATCAGCTGACTACACTGCCATCGTGAAACACCATCAGGCTGTTGAAACGTCCACATGTTGAAACCACTTCTGATCTGTGCGCAGGTTGAAACAAGATTTTTTTTTTCCTGGGATGGCAACAGATTGATTCACATTTACGATGCCCCAAACTGATTTCATTCGTCGCCCAACTCAATAGACTCATTTAGCATCACTAATTGATCACCTAACATCAGATTAGCTAGCTAGCTAAAGTAGCCATTTCATTTATCAATAATATTTTTTATTCATCATGCTTTCATCCCAACACTGCCAGCAGCCAGGAAAGGGTGTGTGAGTGTGTGTGATTACGTGTGTGAGTGATTCAAGAACAAATTAATTAATGTGAATTTAACAATACATGCCATCTATTGAAAAATAAATTATACTTCTGGATAAAAACAGCCTTAGAGTATTTAATCATGCACTGGAAACTAATGACACTTTACCATCATTTATCATCATAAAAACATTTGCTCAGAACACCCACACGCAAAAATCTCTCAGATTCTGCAACTCAAATGTTGGCAGGTATGATTATAACAAGCTTGACTAGTGCTCAGAAATCAGTTGACTACGTCGCCATTGTTAAATACAATCAGACTTCCAGATGAGGCTAATGACGATGCAAAATACGGCTGAAAAATTCCCGATAGAAAATAAGCAGCACTGATCAAAGATGGACGGTTTAGAAAATGGTAGAAACAGATGAAGAATGGCCTTTAAACACCAGGTGGATGCAAACTAGGGATGTGACTTTTGGTCCAAAAAACTATTCAAATATTATTAAAAAATTTAACGACTTTCCACGACACATACCCCCCCAGCTGATATGCGCCCCCACCCCCAAACGATGACAGAAAGGTTAAAAGAGGTAACCCAACGTTTCCTGAATAAACAAGAATATTACAAATCACTCAACATGTTGATCTTCCCAGAGTGATTCATCTCATCTTCTGCACGAAACAAATAAAAGGCTTTGAATTTTGAAATCACAACAACCACAGCCAACGCCATATTTCATTTAACTGTCTAAGCGGAACTGGGTGGAACAGCTGATTTCAGTTACAATTTAACAACAAAGATTTAATAACAATAGTTACCTGAATCTGTGCCAGATTTTTATAAAAAATAAATAAATAACATGTCCACATGTTCAGACTGGAGACTATTCACAATTAATCTGGCTGCCAAAAACACACGCTGCAACAGCAAATGTTGCAGACAGACACACACACACACACACACACACACAGGTACACACTCCCCAACTCTGCCAGACAGGGGTATTTTTTTTTTGTGCATCTTTCTTGTGTTTGCAGTGTTTTGTCGATGCGGTGAATTTGCCCGTCAGCCACCGTACAATGCAAGTTGTACATTCTTACCAAGTGAAACCCAATACAAGCAGCATGAGAAATTAGAATTCTATATTCGAGGTTGTTACGAATATTCAAAAATCATGTCCCATCCCTAATGCAAACATGGTCTTACCTGTCCACAGAAGAGCCCCAGGTGTGGAGGAAAGGGAGGACGATGGGAGACCACCATGGAAAAGACAAAAACAGAGACACAGAGGACACAGAAGTCAACACAGGGTGTCCCAACAGTAGAAACACATTTACATTCTCATTCATCCTGGACACCATCAATCGACCAAAACACCAGCATTGGCCTCATTTATGGGACGACTACAGTAGAGCTGTAAAACTCAGATCCTTTTTAAGATTCTGCTCCCTCCGAGTCACTCACTAAAATGATCCAGATCTGCGAGTCACCTGAGTCAGTATTGCTAAATTTACATCTGGGAGGAAACTGAATGGTTTGAATTGGTTTTAAATAGAAAGTAAAGTATCTTGTGATGAAGCAAGTATTCAGAGAATGCCCAATCTCGCCCCTATTTTGTGCCAATCTCAAGTTTCTATGACAACCTGTTCTTGAATTTCTTTGTGATGTTTTCCATAAAAAACCCCCCAAAGAAACGTCATTCTCTGCTACTTTAGTCTTCACTTCCACTGTTATTATCACTTTTGTTTGTCACTTTAACATGTGATTACACTTTATTGACTTTTTTTTCCTTCACTGTTTGTTGGTTTGACTTTTATATAAACGAAAATGTTATGAAGCAATTTAGTATTGAGAGAATGCCTAATCTCACCCCTATTTTGTGCCAATCTTAAATTCCTATGACAACCCGTTCTTGAATTAGAGCCAATAATGTGATTTTGACCTTTCTGCTCAATGCAACCTTGACCTTTGACCTTTTGCAATTTGACCTATTGATAATTTTGTTATATGTATATATGCATCAGTGCGTGTGATATTATGATAATATATCCAGTATTGATTAAGTTATAGCGTGATATGTCTATGTTTGACATATGGTTCATGGTGATCAGTAACATGTAATGACCCAGTTAAAGTCCATTTCCATCACAGTCTATGATTGGCACAAACAGTGTTACACAAGTTAATTTTGCCAAATGTCACCTTTGACCTACAGAGATCTCAAAAACCGTTGCTTGTAGGTGATAACACCAATTATGAGAATTGTAGAAATCTTCATTCCACATCGTTTGGTACCAATCTGAAAGTTCTGTGACCCTCCATTCTTGAGTTATAACTAATAATGTGGTTTTGACCGTTTCGCTAATTGTGACACACTGACCCAGATGAGTACAATCTAAACTTGTGTTGGAATGTGATGTGGGTCAAACTAAAGGAACATGATCTTCGCCGTACGAGCCTTCGCCATACTAAGTTTTACCGTACGAGTCTTTATCGTACGAGTCTTTACCCTCCCATAGCCTGACAGAAGCTGGCAGCAGCTGCAAACTCACAAACAGAAATCCTTGTAAAAGGTAAATCAAACCATGTGTAGAGGCTGGCAGTGAGTAGGGTGGGGGTTCAATTCCCCCTGAAACTTTCCCCTTCAGTGGAGAATGTTCTGGAATGTGTGCATGTGTGTTTGAAAGAAAAGATAAGCAGCAGTGGAATGATGATCCTGCGAATTCCCTCAGGGACACATCTGCCCTCGTCCTCTGAAGAGAAAGACTCCTTTCCACATTCTACAAGCATTCTGCCCCCCCCTCCTCCTAATACCCCTTCTTAAAGCACCCTTCCTATACACCTTTAAAGCCCCCCCCCCCATTCACCTCTGGTCCTTTTGTGTGTGAAGCTGGATCCAGAAATGTCCAGAATTTTGGCCTGTAAGTCTAGTCAGAAAGAGTTTAGGTAGCACGACCCCCTCCCCCTCAGCACCAGGGTCATTGTTCATCGCTTTCTCCTCTTCCTCTCTCCTCTTCCTCTGCAGGGATTTGCAGCTCTCTAATAGAGGCATCTAGCATGTCGTGCTAACTGCTGGAACAGCTGGAGCTGGGCTGCGAGAGGAGAACATGGAGCATTATGCGTGTGTGTGAGCGTGCACGGCAGGGTGTGTGACTTGCGCGTGCACGGACAAACATCTGTGATGAAAGCAGCGATGGGAAATGATGCAAGAGCTCAGTCCAGAACATGTGTCCAGTTCTGACATGTTCACAGCTGCGTGAACACACAAAACAACCTGGAATGGTGACTGCAGTTCTGTGTGAGAACCGCAGTCACCCCTGGAACATGGCCATGGAACACAATCACCCATTTTCTAAAGCCACGTTTCCACTCCATGGCATCAGTTCTACTTGACTCTGCCCTGATACCAGGACCTATTCCTTTAGAACGTTTCTGTACAGATACTATTGTACCTGGACGTCATCGATTAGATTAGATTATTGTAACTCCTTACTTGTAGTGTGTCCTAAATATTCCTTAAAAATCTTTCAACTGGTTCAAAATACAGCAGCAAGATTATTAACAGGATCAAACCGAAAACACATCACCCCTGTGCTCCAAACACTTCACTGAGTTTAGAATTAAATTTAAAATCCTCCTCCTTTCATATAAAACCATTAATGGTATGGGCCCCTCTTATCTTAAAGATGATCTGGTTCCGTACCAGCCCAATAGAACCCTTCATTCTCAGATTGCAGGTCTACTGAAACTTCCTTGGGTCTGTAAAAGTACAGTACGAGCTAGAGCCTTTAGTTATCAGCCTCCTGTCTTATGGAACCAGCTTTAAAATTAGGTTAAAAACATTCCTGTTTGAAAAAGACTTTGGTCAGGTTAGTTAAAAACAGACTGAAGTCACAGTTCAGTCTAAGCTGCACTAGGATAGTAGAGGCACAGAGTCCTTCTCTCTCTCTCGAGATCTAAAACGTCTCTCTAAAACCAACATAAAAAGTGAGGACGTGTGGACAGTGAACTTTAATACCAGTTGCTCATTGTTGGACAGATGTGTGTCCGCGTTGTTCCTCCGCTGACAATGTGATGACGTAATCACGACCCGTTGATCAGAGTACCACCTAGCTGCCTGGCATGGCTATCCAATAGTATTTCACCTACTGTTGAATACGCTCGTCTAAATGCAGATGAAAAACTGAAGACGAGACACCACTTTTGTGTCTCCTGTTTTAATGTTCACCGTATAAATGCAGCCTTAGTTTCCACGCCTGTTTTCATTCATCTTCTTCGTCTGTCTACAGCGCCCCCACAAGTTCTGGCAGTGTAGCTCCTGTTCATGCATATCTGCACATTAGCGGAACAAATTACGCTTCAATGCACATTTCCCCCATGTTTGATCAAGGCTTGCAGCTGAGCAGCGCAAGCCACCAGAAATGTATTGCGATCATATAAATCGCCCGGCCCTAATTCAACATGCTACAGAAGCAGTGGTGGAGAATGTTCTGCTGAGAGCTAAACTGATAACTGACTAATCTCATAATTTAGACTTTTTATCTCACAATTTTAGCTTTTTATCTCAATTTTGACATATCGTACAATTGTGATTTTTTATCTCATGATTTCGACGTTTTATCTTCATTTTGACTTTTCATTGCATAATTTTGGCTTTTTATCTCACAGTTTTAGATTTTAATCTAAATTTTGAAATATCTCACAATTATGATTTTTTATCTCATGATTTTGACAGGCGTAGCTCCTATTCATGCTTATCTGCACATTAGCGGAACAAATTACGCTTCAATGCACGTTTCCGCCACGTTTGATCGAGGCCCGCAGCTGATCACCGTAATCGTCCTGAAATTGATCGCGATGATTTAAATCACTGAGCCCTAATTCAACGTGCTAGAACAAAAGCAGTGGTGGAGAATTTTCTGGTGAGAGCTAAACTGGGACCAGCTTCACATCTGACGACATGAAGAACTGCGATGCTCCCACCCCCAGACATATGGCAGTAAATCACCCATCTCCTAATTGTCCCCGGCTTTCCTGCTCTTTGACAACCACCCCGTGAAAGTGACAAACGGGGTCCTGGGCAGGCGTCGTCCCAGGTAACCAGAGGCCTTTATCAAACGTGCCTCTGTTTTGTGTTCGGCAAACCTCTGGAAGTTTGACCGGGTGAAGGTGGGCGTGAAGGTCCAAATTTAGCTGCTGCTGTCAAAGTCTGATGAAGCACCGCAGGTAATTGCACCGAGTCACAACCCTGCAGGCGGGGTGGGGTGCAAGGCTGAAGTGGTACTGCTGGGAAAAAGGATGTGGGGGAGTGGAGTGGGGGGGTTAAATTATGCTGAATAGCACACTGCAGTGATATCCCCATCACTGTTGAAACAATGTGTCGCCGCCAACCACTTTTCATTGAGACAGCAGCATCAAAGCAAGAATAATGGATCCTTGCAGAAAAGCTCAGCTCCATAGTTGGAGAAACAAAGCTTTCATTGTCATCTGACCCCCCCCCCCCCCACCACCACCACCCCCACCACATTCATCCCAGAGTTAATCCTTTACACATTACTGTGACTTTACTGTAGCCATAAGAAGCACAGATTGACTCTTCTACTGTGGCCTTTCCTAATCTGATCCCTTCAACTGCACCTGCAATCACAGGTCTAGAGGTCAAAGGTCAAAGACACATCTACTGAGGTCAAAGTTCAAAGACAAATCTAACGGGGTCAAAGAGACATATTGAGGTCAAAGAGAAATATACTGAGCCCCTTCAGCAGACATGACTCTTCGGCGCACCAGTTACTGAGCAGCTCTGCAGCACACTTTACATCGTACACATCATTTAAGCTATCAAGTGATTTTTCAGATATTGTGGCGTTGAAGGGAGAAGCAGGTGGGACATCTGTGTAATCTACTGTGACCTGTGTGATCTACTGTGATCTGTTATCTTTGTGATCTGTGTAATCTACTGTGACCTACATGATCTACTGTGACATGTGTGATCTGTGACCCATGTGATCTTCTGTGGTCTGTGTAATCTATTGTGCCTGCGTGATCTACTGTGACCTCTTTTGACCCATGTGATCTACTCTGATCTGTGCGATCTACTGTTACCTGTGTGATCTACTGTAACCTGCAAGATCTTCTGTAATCTGTGTAATCTACTGTGACCTGTGTGATCTGTGATCAACTTTAATCTGTATGATCTACTGTGACCTATTCTGACCAGTGTGATCTACTGTGATTTATGTGATCTACGGTGACCTGTGTGATCTACTGTGTCCTGCGTAATCTACTATGATCTGTTATCTGTGTGATCTATGTAATCTACTGTGACATGTGTGATCTACTGTGATCCACTTTAACCTGTGTGATCTACTGTTACCTATTCTGACCCATGTGATCTACTGTGATCTGTTCCAACCAGTGTGATCTACTGCGACCTGCATGATCTACTGTGAACTGTGTGATGTAGTCATGTGGCAGTGAATCCATGGTGACTGAAAACACTATCAGTTTGATTCCATGATGATGAGCTGGACTGCCATTGGTTGGAGAGGATGTTAACAGCCAATCAGCTTCTTCTGTGTGTTTATTCAATGAGACGCTGTGGGCATATAAACATTCCACTCGTCTTCATTACTGATACGACAAAGTAAAGATTAAACAATTAGTCTTTTAATTAGGAATTGATTAGGAAACCAGTGTGTTCCGCTGTGAAAACCTGCTGCTTCCACTCTTTTCTGAACACATTGTTTACACAATATCACCTAAACAATTTAGTACCGGTGCATATTTTCTGGACTATAAGGTGCACTTAAAAGACTTTAATTTCCTCCAAAAACCACAGAGGTCCTTATATATGGATTACATAAGCCGATGTGAACTTGATATTTTGACTATTTATCTCATAATTTTATCTGGAGGTCAAAGGTGACATGTGGCAAAATTAACTTGTGTAACACTGTGTGTCAAACATCACACTATAACTTAATCAATACTGGATATATTATAATATTACACACACTGACGCATATATACATATAATGAAATTATCAATATTGCAAAAGGTCAAAGGTCAAGGTTGCATTTAGCAGAATGGTCCAAATTAAATTATTGGCTCTAATTCAAGAACGGGTTGTCATAGAAACATGACATTGGCACAAAAGGCATTCTCTGAATATTCGTTGGTAAACTGCTTCATATGAACATTTTTATTCATATACAAGCCAAACAGGGAAGAAAAAAAAAACAAGTCAGTAAAGTGTAATCACATGTTAAAGTGACAAACAAAAGTGATAAAAACCAGAGGAAGTGAAGATTAAAGAAGCAGAGACTGAAGTTGTGTTTTTTTTTTTTTACAGTAAGTGTTAAAGAACTGCAATGTGTGATTATGGTTTTGGTTTAGATGTATTATCTGCAGGTTTTAACCACACACACTTGTGTTCATTCTAATAAAGTCTTTGAAGAAAAGCAGCAAAGTCATTAATGTTGGCCTTTTATTACCATAAAGTCTGTATTTAAAAACTGGATTAAATTACGACAAACTCTACAGTCAGATGAGTTCTGCTGATGCTTTGGTTTTTACACGTAGAATACAAACACCAGTTTGGTCTGGAATCTTCAGCTTTTCCAAGATTTCCAGTGCTTCTATTTCCAACACCAGCTTTTCTCCCACATACATTCAACACTTCTGCACCCCCCCACACCCTCCCCAAACACACACACAGAATTACTGACTTTGAAGTAGTGTAATGTCATACATGTTATTAGCAGTTATTAGCTATTGCTTTATTCTGCCTATAAATGATGACAACTCAACATTTTTTCATAGTTTTACTGCAAAAAATAATATTAAATTATAAAAAGGTTGACATTTACAAACTATCCTGTAGCATTAAATTGTGAAACAACCTGAACAAATATTACCAACCTGAAATGTCTAAAGAAAAATAGACACAATTTCAACCATTTTCTGCTTCTGTTACTAAGAGTTTAGTGTCTTTGTAGAACTCATCTATAATAAAACACATGGACTAATGACAAACTGAAGCAGAATGTTGTTAAAATTGAGCTGATTTTCCTTAAAACAATCACAAGTATTCAGAGAATGCCTAATCACACCTCTTGCGTAAAACTGCTTGTGAAAAATAGTCTTACTGGAATGTTCATAAATTGTCTGATTTAATATAATTTTGTGGCTTCAGTTTTAAAATAAGACATTCCAAGAAATGATTGGTCTCCCTGACTATATCTGACAAATAAAAAAAAAATTTTTGTACTTCTTCTCATTGTTATTTTTGATATCAGGTTTCCATCATTATTCACCGTTTCAGTTACAAAATCCATCCTTATTTGCTTTTCATGTGTTTGTTGGTCAAACTATCAAAAATCAACTATTAGTCACCCATCGTTGATCCTCCATTTGAAGACACCACCTGTGATTTAAATATTTCAGCTGCCAAATAATCATAAGCTTTATGTTTATGGTTCATGGTGATCAGTAACATGTAATGACCCAGTTAAAGTCCATTTCCATCACAGTCTATGATTGGCACAAACAGTGTTACACAAGTTAATTTCACGACATGTCACCTTTGACCTCCAGAAAACTCAAAAGCTATTGGTTGTAGGTGATAACACCAATTATGAGAATTGTAGAAATCTTCTTTCCACATCGTTCTGTACCAATCTGAAAGTTCTGTGACCCTCCGTTCTTGAGTTATAACCAATAATGCGACCTTGACCTTTGACCTTTACTCAAATGGATCATTGCATCTGAAGCGCATTAGCTATATGTATATGTTGGGTGGGATTAATGATACCAAACAGAATCAAATCTTTCAATATGTCCAATATATCGTGTTCTGCTGGATTTATACACATTATTTTCTCAAACATTGTTTACATTATGCGTAATAACTCAAAACACCTACTCTTGTCAGATGGCCATCATACATCATTGAATGATCATAAAAGCCTGGAATCCCTTGGAATCCTTAACCTTTGGCACTTTTTCGGTAACGACCAACCGCTCTGGCTCACAGACTATAAACCCTGTCCTCAGTCCAGTCCAGTGTGTCGAGGCTTGTTGAGCCGCACTTTGTAAT
Source organism: Siphamia tubifer (assembly GCA_020466265.1). Taxonomy (NCBI): domain Eukaryota; kingdom Metazoa; phylum Chordata; class Actinopteri; order Kurtiformes; family Apogonidae; genus Siphamia; species Siphamia tubifer. The sequence continues at coordinate 4,660,076 of CM035804.1, read as the reverse complement.
AACGGAGAATTTTGTAATAAATCTCCAGAATGTAATAATTTTGTAATAAACTGCCCCAACACATTGAAAATGTTCAAACAAAACAAAAATCTGAAATTTCCAGTATATTCTCTGTTAATGCAACCCTTGAATAGTGCACTAATAATAATTGCTAAGTACTGCTACTAGGCTAAGACAGTGATACTTGAGCAGGGCCTGAGCCTCTGTGAAACTGAACCATGAGCCAGTGTCCGCGTAGGGAGCCATGGACGACAGGATCTGCATTGACTCGCCTGTGCCCTATGCTGACCTGTGACCCCAGACCTCCTCCTGGTGGATGGACCTGCCCCCCTCGTTTATAAATGGACGTTCATCTATAGTCTGTCCGTCCATGGGAGTGGATTTGTCCTTCAGTGTGGTTCTCCTCAAGATTTCTTCTTTTTCCCACTGGGTTTTGAAATATTTTTCTTGCTGAGAAGGAGGGTCTAAGGACAGGGGATGATTGGGACTTTTCATACATTTTCTGTAGTTGATTGTGTTTTTGTAAAACCCTGTGAGATGACTTTGCTGTGATTTGGGACTTTATAAATAAAATGGAATTGAATTAATAATAGGCCTAGCTGTTTACCAAAATGTGAAAGTAAAATAAAATGCAATTAAACAAGTAAACAATGCTTTAGAATTATTATTGCATAATAAAACATGTTACTACATTTTCAAGAAAGTAAAAAAAGTTGCTAGTGCATTTTGTAATAATCTTCTCTAAATGTAATAACTTGTACAAAATGCATTTGGATAGTTTATTACAAAATGTCGCTTCATCACAAAACAAAATGAAAAACTAATGACACTTTGGACGTTTATTATAAAATGCAGCTCAACAAGGCTTCAGTCAAACCTTTGTATTTGGACGAATAAGATGGGACAAAATTAATCAGAAATGCAAACCTCCTTCAAAAGCTCTTTCTGCTTACAGACGTACCCACTGACACCGAAGGTCAAGGACGCCCCGGTGAAATCTCCACCTGTCAGTGCAGGTCAGCAGGGGAGGGGCTTATGGGCTGACGCAGGGGACCAGATTCAAAGGGGTCGACACAAACAGAGATGTGGAGCGGCAATCTGCTGAGCAGTGGGGGACCCGCCTTTAGAGCAGGTGGTGTCATGATGGGTGGGGGGGGCACCTTTAGAGCAAGTGTTGTCATGGTAACACCAAAACAAGCAGCTACCACTCATCTGAAGCTGTGTTTCCATTAGAGTCCATTCTATTCGCTTTGGGGCATTACTATAGAAAAGTACCTGTTACCATGGTACTGGGTCCTAGATGTTTGGTACCTACACCATTGAGGTTCTGAGCGATACTGTAATGCAGGGGTGGGCAACTCCAGTCCTCCGGGGCCGGAATCCTGCATGTTTTCGATATTTCCCTTTTCCAGCACACCTGATTCAATTAATGATCAGCTCATCATCCAGTTCTACAGAAGCCTGATAATGATATAATGGCTTCCAGGTGTGATGGAAGAGGGAAACATCCAAAACTTGCAGGATACCGGCCCTCGAGGCCTGGAGTTGCCCACCCCTGCTGTAATGCAACGCATCATCAGGGTAGACACTGATTGGTGGAGTTGTCTCTGCGTTTATGTGTTATCAATGTGCAACCACCTTTTTTTATTTTTATTTTTTTTAAACTAGATTGTTAGCTCCAATAAATGCAGCCATCATTTAAATTCAGTCCAACGCAATGATGTCATTCCGAAAAACTAAACCGTGGTCTGTTGTGGAGGTTGAGATATTTCTCTTATGTCCTATTTGCATGGGATCAGTATGGAGGTTTACAGAGTTAGGGTTTGATGGAATGAACTAGTCGATCACAGACAGAAGGTGAGTGAGGAGGCACTTTCTCTAACTTTTCATTTTCCCTCAACACCGGTCATGTGAGATGCCCATGAGAACCATATAGAGTCAAGTGCTTCCCATGCTAATGTTGCCTCGGTTACGGAAGGAGTCACTGATCACATGACACTGTAGGTTTGTTAAATACAGTACCCTACTGTAGTACCCAACTGTAATGCCTTACTGTAGTACCCGACTGTAATGCCTTACTGTAGTACCCTGCTGTAATATACTACTGTAATACTTCGCTGGAGTGCCCTACTGCAGGGTATAGCAGTATATATAGCGGTATTACCCTACTGTAATACCCTGCTGTAGTACCCTACTGTAGTACCCTGCTGTAGTGTGGAACATTGTTAATTTTGTTACTCTTTTTCATTTTAATCTTAGTTTTAGTCACTTCTAGTCTTTCACAAATCATTTTTGTTAGTTGTATTTTAGTCGACTAAAAGTCTCAACATTTTAGTCTACTTTTAGTCAGACGTTAATGCAAGGTATTTCAGTCCAGTTTTAGTTAAAACATGTCAGTCTTTTTCTATTTATTTCAGGAATATTCTTGTGTATTAATTCCAGTTGAGTTATGTTCTATAACTAACATAATTACATGTCTGCTTGAATGTGTTTCTTCAATTTATTCTAAATAATAAATCACAATAACCCAAATAGACCCAATTCAACAGAATAATGGAGGTATACAGTCGAAAGACAATATGAAAACATGTGACATTTAATCAATAAATCAGTCATAATGTCTTTCAGAAGTTGAAGTTTATTAGTAGGTCTGTGTGTTTCAATCCACAACTAGCATGTGTTTATGACAAGCTACATTTGTGCTGTTAAGGCCCCTTTATTCTCCAAAGCCAAGTCGTCTGCAACGTCTCGCAGGTACGTCGCAGACTCTTTAGCCCCCGTTGCAGAGAGTTGTGCGCACCTGCCAGAAAATGTAACCCACCACAGACAATGTCGCAGAGAAGACCAGAAAAGAGGCCTCTGATTGGTCCATTCTACATCTGCACTACATGCACTTCTGATTCCCTTCTGTCTTGTTTTGTGAACACGAACGTCATTGTTGAAGATGACTCGTGTGACTATAGATCCGGCCGAGTGCATGAGGAAGTGGAAGAATATGTGAGACAAGTTTGGTTGACAAGGAAAGGGCCTGATGTTGGGAGTGGGAACCCAGGTCGGAAATCCTAGCGAGTTCATGAGAATACCCCTTGTGTTGTTACACGTAAAGGCCGGTGTCCACAGGATGTGTTTTTAGCGCCGACAGCGCAAAAAACCTCGTCTCCCGGGTGCTTTCCGAAAACGTGTGTTGTTGCCAAGTTAGGCACACTTCTGTATTATGAATAGCACATGCCATGTACTCCCCGCACTGGCATAAATTCCAAATATCTGCGACAAATTAACTGACACATGTAGAGGCCTTTACACGTAAGGACCTGTGTCCACAGGATGTGTTTTTAGCATTGAGACCAATAAAAACCTTGTCTCCTGGATGCTTTCCGAGAACACGTGTTATTGCCAAGTTACACAGACGTCACGCACTTCCCGTTAGATCTATTGTATGTGTAAACATTAACATGCCGCCATTAATACACCGTCATTCTTTTCAGTGGTTGTTGACTTTGTCTTGCCTCCTCCTTGCTTTTGATTGGTCAGTAAAACAATTGTGACATTGACGAGTGCAGCGCTAGTGGCACTAGTGGCACTCGGAAATTTTCATCTTGTTTTTATTCATCGATGAACAAACACATTGGCACGGTTATCGTCAGTGTTTTTAGAACAGCTGTGTCGTCTCGTCATTGTCCCGTCTTCAGTTGTCACGACTACAGCGAGTGTTTAACTGTCAATCACTTTTTGATTAATTCATTCATCTGCAGTTACATGTTAGTGGGTAAAGTGTCAGACTGAAAGCTTTGGATCAGTACTGTTATTAAGTGCATTTATTCTATGTGTGTGATGACTATGAAAACCTCCATCACCCCCCTCCACACACACACACACACACACACACACAGCCACCATTCACAAAAGTTAAATGTGAAAAACATGCTCGCCTGCAAACACTGATTTAATTAACTGATTTAATTAACTGATTACTAAACTTGTATCTCAATGCTACAAACTGCAGAAAGTGTTATTCAAGTACAGAGAGATGAGCTGCAACATGCCCTAGTTTACACACACACACACACACACACACACACACACACACACACACACAAGAATACATACATAAGTTAGTAAAATGTCCCAGTGGTTCAACTGACATGTGACTAATTCTGCTGTATAGTTAACTGTGTGTGTGTGTGTGTGTCTCGAGATCTTTTTCTACCAAAGGAAAATCGAGTCCCAGTTAAATTAGTTTCATTCCATCAAAGTTCATCATTATTTCATGAACTCCTGAATAATTGATACATAGTGTGTGAGATTATGGTGTGTGTGCATGCGCATGTGTGTATGTATGACATCCAGTATTAAGTGAGCTGGGGGTTCCTCTAGTATCCCAGCATGCTTCACTGCTCTCCTGTCTGGCCTTTCCAGGACAGAAGTCTCTGACACACACACACACACACACACAGAACTGTTTAAGTGTGTGTGCGTGTCTTCTACAAAACCAGCTGACTTAAAAACACTAAGAATTTCTACTCAAACACAGTCAGACGTACAAGCGAAGATGCCCTCATGGGGATCCCCCCCCCCAATAACATGTCCAAGTCTGTCACATCCTGTTCCTCATGGGGACATCCCTCTACCCTCTATAACATGTCCCAGTCTGTCACATCCTGTTCCTCATGGGGACACGCCCCTTCCCTCCATAACATGTTCTGGTCTGCCCCCTCCTGTTCCTTATGGGGACACAGCTGATGGACAAGAACATCCTACATGTTAACTTTAATACCAGTTGCTCATTGATGAACAGACGTGCGTACGTGTTGTTCCTCCGCTGACAATGTGATGACGTCATCACGACCCGTTGACTCAACTTTAGTGAAGGATAAGTGGACTTGGAAAAAAAAAAAGTAAGTTGTTAATGCCCTGTGGTGCAGTGGTTCACAAATGGGGGTACATGAAGCTTTTCAAAATTCTTTTAAGAAATAAGTACCCTATTTTCTGCACTAAGTGAAGTCAAAATCACAAGATAAAAATTCAATATTATGAGGTAAATAAATAAATCAGGGTCTGATCTTAATAATCAGTCCCAGATTTTACAGTACTGTATGTCTTTTTTCTTACAAACATGTTTTGCCCATGTCAGGCAGTACTTGACTGAAAATATGTTTCTAAGGGGTACATCACTGAAAAAAGGTTGACACCCACTGGTCTAGTGCACAGCCAGCACTGTGACTGACATAAGTATATCAACATAATTAAATCAACTTCACGTTAAATTTAAGAAAAAAGTTTATAATTATCTGATTAGTCAGGTAATGGTTTCAATAGTCTGTGACAGGTTGACACACACACACACACACACAGCTGGGTTAACCTTTAACCAGTTTAGTAAATCAACACATATGAGTGAGATTACTGCGTCCAAAGGGTAGGACACACTGAGGACAGACTGTCCAAGGACGGAGCCAAATGTTTGACTAACAAAGCTACATGTGTCAACACAAATGATTTAAGAATGCCCTTCAGAGACTTCCTATTAGCAAAGAGATGGAGTATACAACAACTGGAAGAGCACATTTATTGGACTATTACAGTATTATGTGATGATCCCACCTTTAATGCTGTTCTTTGGATAAGAGTATGTGATTGTCCATTCAACATAGGCCAAACTATAGCCATAAAACAGCCTAAGACAAGAGGAAATGCAGAGAAGATAAAAGATAAACGATAGACGATAGAAGATCATCTATCATCCGTTCGTCCATGGGAGTGGATCTGTCCTTCAGTGTGGTTCTTCCATACCGGCCAACCTTTGAAAAAATTTTTGAGTAGCAATTTACCGCGGTGTAGCGGCTAGACAGCGCGGCAGTTCGGCAGCGCGCACACATTGCAGCAAGGTATATTTGTATTCCTATATTAATTATATTATTTAATTACTTATCACCAGGTATATTGCAGTAGATTGTAGTTGAGTGCCCCTAAACATTGAAATTCGTGACACTGATATTTTTTTTTTCTGTTTTTTTCCCCTCACTTTTTTAACTCTGAAATTTAACACCTTTCAAAATTAGAGTATGTTTGAATACATTTTATACAAAAACCAAACAGTCACAAATGCAATTTGTGATGACTGTGGGCCGACGTGACAGCACAGTTTACAGTTAGCTGCAACATGATGTCTAAATCCACGGTTCTCAAACTGGGGTCCGCAGACCCCTAGGGGGACCTGGCGCATGTCTAGGGGGTACGCGAAATTATTCACGGTTTTGTTTTTTTTGGTTTTGTTTTTTTGCTGTTTTATTTTGAAATGCGGAAGTTTTATTTTGTAGCAAGCGGGCAGAAGTAACAGCGCTGTTTGACGCCAGCTTGACTAAACTGAGACAGAGCGAGTCACAGGCTATTTTTAGCCACCCTGCAGCGACCATGGATCGATTTTTGTGTCCGCCAAGTTCCTCAAGAAGTGGTAAAAGAAATGACAATGAAAATGACAATGACAAAAACAAACGCCCTAACCCTAAAAAGAGAAAGTACATTGATAGTTATATTGAGTTTGACAAGCTCATCCCTCTCATTAAGTCTCTGTCTGTCTGTCACACACACACACACACACACACACACACACACACGGTTTTGTGTGTCTTTTGTTCCATTTATTATTTTAAAATTATTTAAAATTGTTGTTTCTGAAGTGCTCATATATATTATAATACCTGAAAATTTCGCTGGTTTGCACAAAAGCACTATTAAAAAAGGTTATCATTGTTTCATAATAATCATTGTTGAAGTGTTTTTTTTTTTATCATTTTCAGTATCGCGAGGATGAGGGGGGACATGGAAAAATTTCACCCCTCCAAGGGGGACCTGGGCCAAAAAAGTTCGAGAACCCCTGGTCTAAATCCAATCCGGTGCTGATTAAATTAAAATACTGCGTTTAGAGGAAACAAATATTCCCATCCGTGTCTGAACGGATTCATAGCCATATGTGGGCGCCGAACACAGGAAGGTATTGTCCTTCCCAAATTAAATGAAATTAAATGATCCGAGTGTATAGGAACCCATGTAGTTCGCTGCTATCTGCCAATTAGCAGACATGCTAACCTACCGTCAGTCGGTAATATTTTCTCACACTATGGAAGCCTGCTTAATACTATTTTAGTCGTCATATCATAACGAGCAGCAACAGTAAAGTTATAATATGAGTTAAAATAAGGAGCTTTTGGGTGAAGTAATGTTTGGACTGAACTTCTAAAGTCATATAATCGAAGTGTTTTGGAAGCAGTTCACAATTCCCATTCCCTGGCCAATTCACATTTACCTTATCAATGGTGATTTGAGTTGTGTTCACTACTAATATAATACAGAGACGGTACCAAGACCAAGACGGGTGATGAACGAAGTCAAAATCAGAAAGCGGACGAGGGCTGACCACCAGTTTCACTACCTCCGTTTCAGTTGCTCCACAGCTCGTACGTAGCGGACGACCTACTCGCACTCACTGTCAGACAGGGACAGCTAAGGTTGCTATTCACAGGGCGTGGAGTTTAGATCTAGTGACTTTTCTGGTCTGCGTTCCCCTTCCGACTTGCTGCCCAATTCCATTACAGCAATCTACTATTACTACTACATGGAAACGGGCGCACTGTGACCCAAAAATAAATAAATGATTAAAAAAAAACAAAAAAACCTTTATGCGTATTTTGCAGTGATTAATCGTAGCAGCGTAGTTTGGTGTCAAAATGTGTAGTTGCTACGCAAAATGCGTAAAGGTCGGCAGATATGTTCTTCTAAGAGATTTCTTCTTTTTCCCACTGGGTTTTGAAGTTTTTTTCTTTCTGAGAAGGACAATCTAAGGACAGGGGATGCTTGGGACTTTTTAGACATTTCTGCAGTCCATTGTGTTTCTGTAAAGCCCTGTGAGATGACTTTGTTGTGATTTGGGGTTTTATAAATAATATTTAATCGAACTGAAGATAGTGACATAGCTTTTGAGCCACAAGCTAGCAATTAGCCTGCACTTGGCACAAAATGAGCAGGACTCATCAAAGATGGACGATTTAGAAAATGGTAGAAACAGGTGAACAACATGTGGATGCAAACATGGTCTTACCTGTCCACAGAAGAGCCCCAGGTGTGGAGACGATGGGAGACCACCATGGAAAAGACAAAAACAGAGACACAGAGGACACATCAGTTAACACAGGGTGTCCCAACAGTAGAAACACATTTACATTCCCATTCATCCTGGACACAATCAGTCGACCAAAACACCAGCATTGGCCTCATTTATAGGACGACTACAGTAGAGCTGTAAAACTCAGATCCTTTTTAAGATTTTTAGGACGTCAGAAGATAAAGGGTTAAAAAAATACTACAAAATATTCAATAGTCTTTTGGCTTTCAAATGCTTTAATGAGCCACATATTTTGTCAGGAACCTTGATTTCAACTAAACAACACAAATGTTTTCCATTAAATAATCAACTGTGGTTGAAATGATGACCTTTGTTTTTTTGGGGTCAGTTTGGACCCAGTTTTTACATTTAACAGTGTTCAGCCCACACACACACACACATCCTGTAGGAAGAAACTAAACCCACAGATGGGCATGTGCAGACGTGTGAGGGGAGTGTGGAGGAGGACACTGCACATGCTCAGAAAACTGACGAAAACACAAGCACACACACACACACTACAATATGTACTGCGGTCGTAAAAAAAACGAAACTGCAATGTTAGTTTTTGTCTAAGGGTTAGGGTTACACAGATGGACAGACATGTAAAAAATATGAAAAGTGAAAGTGAGTCAGGAAGAAGAGGAACGAACACACACACACAGGTTTCTATGTCTCACAGGGACCATGTTTGTCAGTGATGCACGGGACAATGTATAAACGACCCGCAACCGACTGTTTTTTTAACTAGCCTATCCGCAACTCGGAACACAAGAAATATATTTGAAAAGAACGGACCCGACCCGCTTCTGGACCCACATTTTTTAAAACGTAGTCAATAGTCTTTATGAACATCACATGACCTTTAGGGGTGGGAGAAAAAAAATTTATTCACATATCTATCAGGATTTTTTTGTTTCCCAATTCTTAAAATCGATTTTTTTTTTGTTCAAAAATGTATTTTTTCCCCATATTTAAATTATTCATTTTAAGCCGGGAGGAAAAAAAATTACCGTGTGTAAAGACCGTAGACTGTATGAGTCACTCGGATGTATAATATGCTTCATGGAATACACAGAAATCACCTCATGGATGTCACACAGATGACAGCTAGCTTATTACCATATTAGCTTCAACAACACACCAGTGTTAAACAACATTAACTTATGCACAGATAAACAATACACTATGATAATATCTATTCCAACTGTATTCTGTTGTTCACTATTGTTACCGTTGGACACTCTTGTTACCGTTGGACACTCTTGTTACCGTTGGACACTCTTGTTACTGCTGTTCACTATTGTTACCGTCTGTGACCAGAATGAATGCCACGGGTGCAAGGCTACTGTTCGTTCCGGTCATGTGAGGATCACGCGGGTGTGAACACATACACATTTAGTCGTCAAGATGAGTGTGGAAACAGCACCATCTCCAGATCTTCCCACTCTGGGACCTGTTTTCCAAAGATATCGTGTTGGGGTACCCATGACACTGGTCCCATTTTGACAAAAGGCCAATCTGTTAAGAAAGTTTGTTGGTTTCACATGAAATCATTTCCATGCAGGTTGGGCGCTGATAGAACACACATCCTTTTACTGTTGGACTTTTTGTGGTTCTGGAATAAAGGATCAGTTCTTTGCCATAATCAAACATTTTTTCTTCTCATACATTCCAAGTATTATTCAAATAAATAAAAAAAAAAATCAATAGATGAATTATTTACAAAAATAATCGCTGCAGCTCTCTCTAAACCTCAGTGTACAATAACAGACTCTTATTTTCCTTCAGACAAACTCGAACTACAGTGACCTGTATTCAAACACTGAAGCTTCCGGAAGCTTTGAGACATTTTGTGGCTCAGCAGGCGTTTGGTTTGTGAGTCAGTGTGTGAAATAAACCTGATGGCAGCTGTCGACTTCAATCTGACGGTGGAAAAGACATCACAGATATACCAGGAAGTCAGAACGACAGAAACAACATCCTCGTGCTGTTCCAGAGCATGTCCAGCTTTTCCTTCTTTCCAGTGTCCAGGCCGTCACGCCACACATGTGACACAAACACACCGTCACTGTTACATTACTCACTACAATATAGAATATTTTCAATAGTTGGCAGAGGAGGTAAAGCATCAATTCTAGACAAACAACAAACTGTCTGTCAAGAGCAAGATGCATTTTTACAACAGCGGCGTCCTGTCGACACGATCGTACAGCTGTGAAACATTGGTACGGCTGCAAAACCACAGCTGAAATTAAGTCAAGAAAGAAGACGGGATCCTTCGACAGCAAGTACTGAAGGAAAAATCTGGGCATTGAATGGACCGATAAGAATGTCAGACTTCAAGCTAGCTCACAGCCCCTCCCACCACCAAACACTCATACACCAGTGTGAATGACACTGGAGGGTGAAGTGTCTTTGCTCAAGGACACAACGGACTGATTAGACAGAGCCAGTGATGCACAGGTCAACGTACAAAGAACTACCTGCAACCCCCGTTTTTTTGTTTTTTTTGTTTTTTAACCAACCCGTCTGCAACTCGGACCTCAAGAAATACATTTGAAAAGGACGGACCCGACCCACTTCTGGACCTACATTTTTAAAACGTAGTCAATGGTCTTTATGAACATCACATGACCGTAGGATACTGACTGCGTTGTACGTCACCTTCACACAAATTCAGTTAATAAAGTGTATTTACAGGTTATTTCAATGTTTATCTCAGACGACCTGACCGAACACAATCCCAACATCATTAAAAATATTTTTCAATGACCCGCAACTGCAGGTGAAAGCGGGCACCCGCTCACCTCGGGTCAGCCCGCACATCACTAGACAGAGCAGGATTTAAACCACCAACCTTTCAGTTATTGGATGATCTGCTCTACCAACTGAGCCATGATCCCACCCCCATTTTCAAGCATAAATAATATTTTGGTAATAATAAAAATAATTAGTTTCTACTGCTAAAATGCCTCCCAGAATGTTCAAATAGGAGTTACAACATTTTTCTTACTGAAATAAACTATTTTATATCATTTTAATGAATGCATCTATAGTTTAACATTCTGAATAATTAGCCTAACTAGCCTTTTGTTATTATTTTCCCAGCTGTGAATATTCTCAGAAACACCTGCCCCATACTGCTCAGTGATCAAACTCGTTTCCAGTCCATGGGTGCAGTGGGACTCCACAAGGCCGTCTACATGGTCCTGCTCTGATTGGTTTAGTCCCCAGTGAAATTAAATAACCCCAGTTTCGAATATGCTCCAATAAACTGAAATAAGGGGAAAAAAATGCTTCGACTTTCAAACTGCTGCCTAGAATGATTTAGTTGTTTAAAAAAAAGACTTGAGCAACAAACTGAGCAGCTTCAGCATTTATTGCCATTTCAGCAGCTGCCAAACAGAAGGAGAATTGTCCTTCAAAATAAAATGCGAAACAAAGAGCTGAAAGGCAGTGATGCTTCATGAAAATTACAAACCAATCTAAATCGAAATCTGACTTAATGTTCTGGCAGAAAAGGCTGGAGACTTTTGTTCCAAAATTACACCCATGAATATGTAGCCTAGCCGCGCTAAACCCCCTGTTCCGTTAAGTCATCCATCCCCAGCAATTGACTTGGACGCTGGACGTAAGTCATACTTTGAAAGTATGTTTATTTTATTGTGCCTTTGACCAGTAAACATAACAAATAACATACATACAATAGATTGGATTTTGACTTATTGGATATTCTTAGAAGTTGCAAGAAAGAATATTATAATAACATATTAGAAAATAATTAAAAAAGGTACATGGAACATACTGAATAAAATTATTAGGAATCAAACCAATAAAAACTGTACAAATGACTTTAAAATCCACCAAAACCACTAATTTCTTTTGTGTAAGAATCCCACTGCCAGCCTGTCTGCATGTAAATAAAATGACCTCTGACCTCTGCAGTTGATTAGCTGTTTCTATCACACACTTCATCTGTGAGTAAATCAACAGCTTCACATTTGTCTGTGATTGTCATCAGTGTCCACTGCAGCCAAGCACAGTGTTTGTTCAGCAGAGGACTGTAGTGAAGACACTTAGAAAGGTCTTAGTAATGAGCCCTGTGGAACCCCAACACACACAAACACACACAGGCACACACAAACACAGACAGACACACAGACGTGATGAACTCTGTGGAACCCCAACACACACACACACACATAGACACAGTCTGACCTTTGTCCACTCATCTATAGTCCAGTGGGTGGGGGAGGGGCAGACTCCCTCACCTTGTTCTCTCACTTTTCCCAGAATGTTTTTACACCCAACCTTCTATTTATTTTGATTGTGTTTGAAAGTTTCAGCATCCTCTGACTGTTATGGAGCTGTTAGGCCTGTCTGTCTGTCTGTCTATCTGTCTGTTTCAGCCTGTTTCCCAAGTTGGTAAATGTAGCATCAGCACAGGTGTTAGCGGTTGTGCTTGTGTAATATCAGAACAAGGACATGAAATGTTAAATATATCAACAAGGATTAAATACAGAGGTATTTGGCGATATACAATATACAATATAAAATAATATGGAAGTACAATAATGAGTAGTAATGTATCAGTGCAAAAATTATCTGTGCAACTTAGAGCCTATTCACATGGTAAAGTCCGCACCAAGCTTCGCACTGTCCAGACCACGGTTCAGACCAGAACCTTTTTTTTGCCTTTTCACACTGTACTTATAATCCAGACTTTATTTACAGCCTTCATTCACACTGTATTGAATCAAGTGGACCAACGAACTTTAGAACGTCATGTTGTCAATGCGTGTACAGCGTGCGTCTCTCTATACTCGACCCTGATTGGTTAGTAACATGAGCGCGCTACACTGTTGCAGGAAATGCTCCCAGATAATGGACCCAGTTACTAGTTTCATAATTTTTGCCCTATTTTGGCAATGTTGCCAACTCTCGTACCAGTGTTCCCACCAGCGGCTTGTCTCCAATTCAGTCTTTATAGTATCATCCGACCAAATTTCAATGAAATACCTGGTTTCCTCGTCTCCCCATGTATTCCCGCGACTCATGCTTGGACGTTGACTCGATTCCACACACGTGACTGTGATGTAATTGATCCGATAGTCCAGACTTTCCGAAACGGACCTTTCACACTGTGTACCAGCGAACCTTGGTCCGGACCAAGACTACCTCCTCAGCTCGGACCAAAGACTCGGTCCTTAGTCCGGACCAAGGTTCAGGGGAGGTTTCACACTTGTCAATAAGATTCGAACACTCCTGGAAAGTCCGAAAGTCCGGATTTTCTGAGTGCTATGTGAATAGGCCCTTAAACATTACATACAACTCCCTAATTGAGTAATGTTATCAATCAACTGTTCAACTGTGCAGATTAACCAAGCCACAGTAGCTGCTGCACAAACTGGGAAAAAAAATGTTGGATCAAACTGGTTCATGTGCTCTCTGTGGAAATAAAGCCTCGTTCTTTTTCCCGGCAAGTTTTCAAAACAAGTGACGGCACCAAACCTCGCTGGATGTTACTCTGGGAACGTAAACACACACAGAGTGAGAGGGGAGGGGGGGTGTTCCTTCACACATGAATTCTCTGAGCCAATCAGAGATGCCTCATTACTGTGTCATGGATATGCATGAGGAAGGAGCGGAAAACTCCACCTCCAGTTATTTTTCTACCCTCCAAAAACAGCTGGAAACAAAACTCCCTTTTTTTAAAAAAAAAAACACAACCAACACAATTCAATAACAATAGTGCAAACAGCAATTGTCAGGGTTCATGCACACTTTAACCAATACTTTTTGGCAAATTTCCATTACTACATAGTCCTAAAAATGCAAGTCGACTTTAAACAACAAGAATACAAAGATAAAGGGTTGTGTTATAGTTTACCATCATAGGTTTAACAATAAAATTAATAAAAACAAAGGTTCTGAGCGATACTGTAACGTGACGCATCATCAGCGTAGACACTGATTGGTGGAGTTGTCTCTGCCTTGATGCGCTATCAATGTGCGACCACCTTTTTTTTTTTAACTAGATTGTTAGGTCCAGTGAACGCAGCCATCAGGATAATTCAGTCCAATGCAATGATGTCATTCTGAAAAACTACACTGTGGTTGGTCATGGAGGTTGAGATATTTCTGTCTCATGTCTTATTTGCATGTAATCAGTATTACCTATGGAATAATTACGGAGAATGAGTTCTTCGTTCTGTGCGAATGTGCCATCTGTGTAATTTTCTCAGTAATAATTCTGCCGCAAATTACCTACTGTGTTTGGACTAAATACAGACGTCCAGTCAGGGTTCATACTTTAACCAAAACCTTTTCATGACTTTTCGGCAAATTTTCCTGACTAAGTACTCCTAAAAATGCAAGTTGACTTTAAACAATCAGAATACAAAGTTAAAGTGTTGTGTTGCAGTTTACCCTCAGAGGTTTAACAATAAAATTAATGAAAACGTGTGGTTCAAGATTAAATGAACATTTATGTACATGTCCTAGCAAAGACACACATGGTTAAATGCACACTTTACTGGCATTTATATTTAATTTTATATTATATATTATAATTTTATATTATTTTTTTTTATATTATTATATAATTATATTTATATTTTGGGCAGAATTTAGTCCATACCCACTTCACCACAAGGCATGATACATCCCAAGAAGTGAGTGAACAGGAAATGAACTTCCAGTACATTTCCTGTTCACTGAATAGAACCTTAAGAACATTAAGGTTAAGACGACGCAAAATAAACTTTTTATTCATTCAAACTATTTTTTATTATTATTAATCACCATTATTATGCTGTGTAAAAAAAAAAGACATGACTTTTCCAAAACTTTCTGGGTCTTTTTAATTTTACAAAAGCTTTTCAGACCTGGAATTATAATTTTTTAAAATTCCAAAAGGTTTCCAGGTTTTTTCCAAATGTATGAACCCGGAATATTAAGGATATAATGATGAAATGACACATTTATAACTCATGTTAATCTGCGACACTTAAGATACACCTTATCCAGAGTGTGTGTGTGTGTGTGTTTATTCAACCGTCCACATCCAAACACTCACCAGCAGATTCTTGTGCCAGTTCTGTGATGGATTCTCACTGGGAGTAATTTGTCTCCTTTACTTTCATCCTCCTACTTTGAAAAATGTGAAATTAAAACTGACGACACTGAGGTGATTATTCTACTAAACTTTAACCAGGTTGTAGGACGGGCTCAGACTACTGCAAGTACAACAATGAATAAACTCTTAAATAAACTCTAAAGTCAAGCGGCATCTATTGATTATTTTCAAATCACTTCATTTTATTATGCAGTTTGATTCAACAGTTACTTGTGCAGGTGAAATAAACGGTAAAGCCACAGACTGATTCCACCAAAATGTGAGACTGAACATTACCGGAAGTCTTTTCTGCTGGCAGCAATTATCTTTTTTATGAGTAATAGTGATCTGTGTGTGTGTGTGTGTGTGTGTGTGTGTGTGATCTGTGATGATCGGCTATCCGAGTGTTTTTTTTTTCCTGTGGTTGTAACAAAAGTAATTTCCTTGAAAAAGGATTAATAAAGTATCAAAAATGTGAAATAAATAGTAAGAAATATGGTGCAGACTAAATTACTAGTGTGTGTGGGTGTGTGTGTATATATATATATATATATATATATATATATATATATATATATATATATATATAAGGTAACGAGCAGAGTTGCATAATCATTCATTTAGAGCATTATCTTGAGATATTATTCTCAATTTCATAAAACATCTCGAGATATGGCAAATGTCGATAAATTGCCCAGTCCTACTAACAAGCTGTATCTGCATTACCTGGTACATTTATTTACCCAGAAGACCGGTTCCATGACAGGACAACAGCTGCTCTCTACAGGACTGGACCTGGTTGTCATAGCAACGCTGGGTCTAAACTGCTGCTCACTACAAGACCAGACCTGGTCGTCATAGCGACGCTGGGCCTAAACTGCTCACATGAGATCACATGACCCATTTCAATGGACACAGTTCAGACTTTACTGTAAAAAAAATAACAGATGTTTAAGGAATGAGCTCGTACTGCAGCCGTTAAACAACTGCCAGGTTTCCCCTATAGACATTTGTCAACAAGCTGCAGATAATATAGTTAATAAAACAACACTAGTACCTACTACTGTGACATTAGAGGTACAAAACCAAAGTCCAATTCACCCCAGGCCTATTACACCTGAGTAGGTTTTCATTTAATAATTTATTATTTAGATAATTTGTCATATTACACAAAACATCATCGATGCAGAAATTAAACACAGTCAACATGATTAAAAAATGATTTACCAAGTATTCAGAGAATGTCTGATCTCACCCTATTTTGTGTCCATCTCAATTTCTATGACAACACATTCTGCCCATGGGGATCCCTCCAGGGGCATTCCCCTGGACGAGTGTCCATTCCAACTCTCGAGCCCCACACCGGTCTCCCCTTTCAACATGGCAGACTTCACCATGGATGAAGTGAGGGCAGTGGTGACAAAAGCACGGGCAGTTTCAGCCCCAGGACCATCAGGCACGACCTACAAAATGTACAAATGCTGCCCACTTCTCCTGAAGAGGCTCTCAAAGCTCCTGCGGGCACTCTGGAAGAAGAAGGTGGAACCCAGGCTATGGACTTTGGCTGAGGGCTGCTTTGTGCCAAAGGAGTCGAACTCGACAAGTCTCGACCAGTTCCGAGAGATTTCCCTCCTGGACGTAGAAGGGAAAATCTTCTGGGCGATCATAGCCAAGAGGCTAACAACATACCTGATCGCTAACGGTTTCATCAATCCCAGCGTCCAAAAAGGAGGAGTGCCAGGGCATTTCGGTTGCCTGGAGCACACTGCAGCAATTAGCCAGCTCATCAGAGAAGCGAGGAGGAACAACAGCACACTCTCTGTCATCTGGCTGGATCTTGCTAAGGCCTACCCGAGCGTCCCTCACCAGCTGATCAGGAAGGCACTGGACCACTACCAAATTCCACCAAAGGTAACCAAGCTGGTGATGGATCACATGTCCAGCCTGCAAATGAGGTTCACTGTTGGGAACATCACCACCAAATGGCAAAGGCTCGAGAAGGGTATCATGGCGGGCTGTACAGTCTCCGTGACCCTTTTCATAGCAGCCATGAACCTGTTGCTAGCAGCAGGGGCAACGCAGTGCAGAGGTCCGAAGGCAGAAGACGGCACAAGACACCCCGCCTGTCGAGCTTTTATGGACGATGTGACCGTGATGACCCCCTCTATCCAGGGCACACAGTGGATTTTAAGCGCTCTGGAAAAGATGGCGACATGGTCGCGTCTGCAGTTTAAGCCAGAGAAGTCCAGGAGCCTCAGTATCCTGAAGGGGAGGCTGGTGGGAAAAACCTTTACCGTGCAAGGTGCAGAGATCCCCACAATTCAAGACCAAAGCATCCGTTGCCTTGGAAAGCGGTATGACAGCTCCCTGACAGACAGCAACAACCTTGCAAGCACTAAAGCCCAGCTGAGCAGTTGGCTAAAGACAGTCGACCGCAGCCAGTTGCTTGGAAGATTCAAGGTCTGGTGCTTCCAGCACGGCATTATCCCCCGGTTACAGTGGCCCTTCCTACTGTACGACTTTCCCATGTCCCAAGTCGAAGGAATGGAAAGGCTATGCAGCAAGTTTTTGCGGAAGTGGCTGGGAGTCCCTCGGTCCTTCAGCTCAATAAATCTGTATAGCAAGACCTCCAAGCTTCCCTTGCCTGTCTCTTCGGTGGTGGAGGAGTTCAAAGCCGCCAAGGTGAGGGCAGTCTGTACACTCCTTTCTTCCAAGGACGGGAAAGTCAATCAGTCAAGTAGATCCATCAAATGCGGCAGGAAATGGAAGCCGCAGCAAGCTGTAAGGGAAGCGGAGTCCCACTGGAGGCACCAGGAAACCATGGGTGTTTTGTGCAAGGGACGACTCGGTCTGGGTCACTACAGCGGGATGAGGTGGAACAGGGCCGACACCAGAACCAGAAGAGACCTTGTGGTTCAAAGAGTCCGCGAGGCAGAAGAGGAGGAGCGCCAAGTGAGAGCCATCGGACTAGCCTCCCAGGGCCGATGGACTCAATGGGACCAAGCACAGGAGCGTCCGCTGTCTTGGAAGGAGTTGTGGCAGACAGACCAAGGGAAGTTGAGCTTCCTCTTGCGTTCTGTGGCTGACCTACTGCCGACTCCAACTAACCTTAAGATCTGGGGGTTGGAGGAAGACCCATCGTGCAAGCAGTGTGGCGCACCTGGATGCACGTTGAACCATATCCTGTCTGGCTGTCCAAAGGCGTTAGCGGAAGGTCGATATAGATGGAGGCACGACAAGGTCCTGACCGAGGTCGCAAAGTGGGTGGAGCAGCAGCGAATCAAGGCCAATAACAACCAGGCCCAACCGCTGAAAGGCGTAGCCTTCGTCAGGGAAGGAGCCAAGCCTCAGGGAAAGACCAGAACAGCAACCAAGGCCCGACCCAGCATCTTACAAGGCGCCACAGACTGGGAGTTGAATGTAGACTTAAAGAAAAAGCTGGTTTTCCCGCAGGACGTGGCGGCAACTTCCCTCCGACCAGATTTGGTACTGACATCGAGGAGCACAAAAACCATCTTTGTTGTTGAACTCACGGTACCCTGGGAGGAGAGGCTGGCTGTATCCCACGAACTGAAACTCGCTAAGTATCAGGACCTGATCGAAGAAGCAGTTTTAAAGGGGTGGCGTGCAACCTGCTACCCCATCGAAGTCGGCTGCCGTGGTTTCCCGGCAAAGTCGGTGGACTGCTTCCTGCGGAAGGTAGGGCTGGAACCTATCCAGCTGAGGAGCGCCATCAGGGACATTACCGCAGCAGCCGAGTCCTGCTCAAGATGGCTGTGGATAAAAAGAGGCCATAGCTGGAACCCTTCCGCTGGTGAAGGCTAGTCAGCCTTTGCTGCCCCACTCAGGAGAGGTGTTCAGGCTAAGGGGCGAAACACCTGTGACCCTGAGACACCTGCTGATGAAGCGGAAGGGTTCCATCTGAGGGGGCAGGGAGTCCTAGGGGATCTGCACCAGTTAGCGTAGGTCCTAGTTGCAGCTTGTAGAAAGCATCTCTGATGTTTACTTCACCTTGATTTAGAGCCGATAATGTGATTTTGATCTTTCTGCTAAATGCGACCTTGACCTTTGTCCTTTTGCAATATTGATCCTTCTGTTACGTGTATATATGTGTCTAATATTCTGATAATATATCCAGTATTGATTAAGTTATAGCATGTTATGTCTACGCTTGAGACACACACACACACACACACGCAGCGATTACAAGGTTGAGTGAGATTAATAAACCCGTTTAACCCTTTGTTGCACATACTTGTCAGTCCAGTGGACAGTTATTCCACAGCTGTTCTTGATGAACAAAATCTAAATAAAAAAACTTTTTTGGTTGCATATTATCTCCATGAAGTATTCATATAAGTAATAACTAGTATTAGTGTTTGTTAAAATGTGAGATATTAGCTGAATGAAAAAAAAATCATCAATTTATTCATTCATTCATTTATTTTTATTTTCACACAGTTTATCACTTTCTCATAAAGACTTTTAAATCCATGTTTCTTTGCTTCAACAATTAAAAACATGTCCAGTTTAGTGGACATTTTTATAAACCCAGGAAAAATAGGTTCATGTAAAAATTCCAATCAAACGTTTTCGATGCTTAACAAAGAATAAAAACACTCTCCACTAAGGTTTTCATAATTCATTCACCAAAGGGTTAAATAAATACTGACATAAAAGGACGTTCACAAACAAGTAGATAAAAAGTTAATAATAATTGCACATGTCTGTGCACATTGATTCCATGTGTGAAATGTTCAGAGTAAATTAACATAATGTTGGGGAAGAAGTGAGAGCGTGTTTATGTTCCTGAGGTCGACTTTGGAACAATAATGCCAACGTAGACGTAGACGTTGCCATGACACCACTGACTGCGCTGAGAATGGAATGAGTTCAGTAACACGCCAACACAACATCTACCTGCCCCAACACACAAACACCATGAGTCATCAAACAAACCTCTCAACCTTCAGGAACAAAGTGAGTGAGCGAGCGAGTGAGTGAGTGAGTGAGCGAGTGAGCGAGTGAGCGAGCGAGCACACAAACGCAGCAGCAGCCGCCACCGCCGCCACAGTGCGTGACAGGCTTTCACTTCTGACTTATTATGTGTGGGACCAAAACAAATAAACAGAATAATGATGACGGCTGACTATATATATATATATATATATATATATATATATATATATATATATATATATATATATATATATATATATATACGTGATGACAGAAAGAGCAAAAAAGATAAAACACTTCATTTACTGAATAAACAACAATATTACAAATTACAAAACATTTTGATCTCTCCTGCAATTCATCTCATCTTCTGTTTGAAACAAGTAAAGCTTTTAATTTTGAAATCGTAATAACTCAGCCAACGCTGTATTTCATTAAACTGTCTAGTTGGAAGCGGGTGAAACAGCTGATTTCAGCTACAATGTTGAACGGATTTAACAACAACAGTGTTGTGTTGAAGTCACTCCCACGGGTTGTCTCACTTCCAGGTGGTTGTGCACGGTGGCTTTACTAGGCAGAGATTGTATTCCACTTGATTTTGGCTTATCAATGTAAAGGTCTATACGGAACTTTAGCTAGTTTGCTGCATTGTTGTCAACTATTGCATTACAAAACATCTGTTATCAGTATAGTGTATAGACTGTATAGCTGCCCCGTAGGGCGGCTGTGGTTCAGTTGGTAGAGTGGGTCGCCCAATGACCGAGAGGTTGGCGGTTCGCGTCCCGGCTCTGGCACATGTCGAAGTGTCCTTGGGCAAGACACTGAACCCTGGCTTAGGCCCCCAGTAGGACTTACCATAGACCTTAGAAACCTACTGGTGTATGAGTGAATGGGTGAATGAGAGGCTAATGTAAAGCGCTTTGAGCACCATGAAGGTGGAAAAGAACTATATAAGTGCAGTCCATTTACCATTTATAGACTGTATATACTGTATAGACTGTATACTGTATATACTGCATAGACTGTATAGACTATAGACTATAGACTGTATATACTGTATAGACTATAGACTGTATAGACTATATACTGTATAGGCTATATAGACTATAGACTGTATAGACTATAGACTGTATATACTGCGTAGACTGTATAGACTATATAGACTGTATAGACTATAGACTGTATAGACTGTATAGACTATAGACTGTATAGGCTATATAGACTATAGACTGTATAGACTATAGACTGTATAGACTATAGACTGTATAGGCTATATAGACTATAGACTGTATAGACTATAGACTGTATATACTGCGTAGACTGTATAGACTATATAGACTGTATAGACTATAGACTGTATAGACTGTATAGACTATATACTGTATAGACTATAGACTGTATAGACTGTATAGACTATAGACTGTATAGACTATAGACTGTATAGACTATAGACTGTATAGACTATATAGACTATAGACTGTATAGACTATATAGACTGTATAGACTATAGACTGTATATACTGCATAGACTGTATAGACTATATAGACTATAGACTGTATAGACTATATAGACTGTATAGACTATAGACTGTATATACTGCATAGACTGTATAGACTATAGACTTTTTAGACTATATAGACTGTATAGACTATATAGACTATAGACTGTATAGACTATATAGACTGTATAGACTATAGACTGTATAGACTATATACTGCATAGACTGTATAGACTATAGACTGTATAGACTATATAGACTATATAGACTGTATAGACTATAGACTGTATATACTGCATAGACTGTATAGACTATATAGACTATAGACTGTATAGACTCTAGACTATATAGACTGTATAGACTATAGACTGTATATACTGCATAGACTGTATAGACTATAGACTGTATAGACTATATAGACTGTATAGACTATATAGACTATAGACTGTATAGACTATAGACTGTATAGACTATATAGACTGTATAGACTATAGACTGTATATACTGCATAGACTGTATAGACTATAGACTGTATAGACTATATACTGCATAGACTGTATAGACTATAGACTGTATAGACTGTATAGACTATAGACTGTATAGACTATATAGACTATATAGACTATATAGACTATATAGACTGTATAGACTATATAGACTGTATAGACTATAGACTGTATATACTGCATAGACTATATACTGTATAGACTATATACTGCATAGACTGTATAGACTATAGACTGTATAGACTATAGACTGTATAGACTATAGACTGTATAGACTATAGACTGTATAGACTACAGACTGTATAGACTATAGGCTGTATAGACTGTATAGACTATATACTGCATAGACTGTATAGACTATAGACTGTATAGACTATAGACTGTAGACTATAGACTGTATAGACTATATACTGTATAGACTATATACTGTATAGACTGTATAGACTATAGACTGTATAGACTATAGACTGTATAGACTCTACTTTCTTTCGTCTACTGTACAATAACGACACTTGGTAGAATTAAGGAAATTACTCACTCATTTTTTTAACACTCAAACACAACGCTACAGTGACCGACAGGAGGAAGTTCACCAACATAAAACAGAACAAGAAGACGGTGGATGAAGATGAAGTTAAAGTTGATTAATTTAAGAGATTAGTGTGAAAATGTACGTTTCCCTTCATCTTTGTAAAACCCTGGGCCGTAATCTGTTATGATATAATAGAAGAGCAGCAAAGGTACGTCGCTAAGTTTAGCGTGCTAGTAACGTTCTATTTTGGTGAACTTCCGTTTTGTTGTGGAGTGAATGTGCAGCATTTTTCTTTCGCATTTGTTTTGGGACATTTGCTGCGTTTCTGTTATTGTGTACTTCTGTTGCATTACTTTTATGTTTTTGGTTGTTTATCTTTCTTGTGTTTGCAGCGTTTTGTGGATGTGGTGCGTTTGCCCGAGCACCATATAATGCAAGTTACTACGGCAGTGTTTCCAAGTGAAATGTCATACAAGTAATGCATTCGAAATTAATATTCTATATTTGAGTGTGTCACGAATATTTGAATATCGTGTCTCATCCCTGATACATATATATATACATATACATATATATACATATACATATATATACATATACATATATATACATATATATATATATATACATACATACATATATATATATACATATATATACATATA